>RJWM01001196.1:5293-166168 GCA_004363535.1 Dasyprocta punctata
AAGTAACTAGCATTTTTGGAATATGCCATCCCAAGAGGGTAGAATAATTGCACAAGTATCCACATCTGTAATTTTAACATTTGAATGTCTTTAATTCTAATATTCAACCTTTATTTTACCTGAGCTATTGTTATATAAAGAAGGTTTGAGCCCTAGGCTTTGGGGCTCATGATTCAGATCTAATAGGCCAGATATAGAAACATGGACAAGGATGAAAAAAATGCAGAAAATAGAGAAAGCAGAAATATTTTTTGTTTCTTTCAGTTCTTAAGAGAGCCAGGTATTTTGGGAAAAACTTTCTAGAAGCCTGAGGCACCTGTGCCTTTGGCCTAAAACTTCCTAAATTAAGTTGCTTTTACAAACATGCCTTTTCAATTCAGAATCAACCTTAAGATTCCCAAATAGAGCTTTCCAATTGTGATTTTTCTAGCGTAGTCATGATGTTATTAATAAAATATACACTTAAAATATTCGTATCTTTATCTAAAATTATACTTTTTGTTTATTCATTTTCATTTTTAAAATAACAGCCATATGGAAGTACAATTCACATACCATAAAATCCACTCTTAAAAGTATATAAATCAGTGGTTTTTGGTGTATGCAACCATCGCCTTTATCTAATTCAGATTATTTTTATCACCCGTGAAGAAATCCCACACATCAGTGGTTACTGTTCCCCTGTCCCCAGTCCCTGGCAGCCACTAATTTACTCTTTGTCTCTATGGATTTATTTATTGTGTACATTTCATATGAATGGAATATATTATGTAGCCTTTTGTGACCACCCTCTTGCGTTTAGCATCTTTTCAAGGTTAACCCATGTTATAGCATTTCTTTTATTACCAAAGAGTATTTCAATGTACAAATGTACTATATTTTATTTTTCCTTTCTTCAACTGATGGACAATTGAGTTGTTTCAGTTTTTGACTATTGTAATGCTTCTGTGAACCTTTACACACAAATTTTTGTGTGGGTATGTATTTTATCTTGGGCAACTATCTAGGAGTGTAATTGCTGAGTCCTGTTGGAACTCTGGTTAATTTTTTGAGGAGCTGGCACACTGTTTTCCAAAGTAGTTCCACCATTTGACAGTCTCACTAGTAATGTGTAAGGTTTCTGTTTCTCCACATTGTAACCAAATTACTTTCCATTTTTAAAAAATTATACTATTGGGTATGTTAAATATTATGGTTTTGATTTACAGTATCCTAATGACTAATAATACAGAACATTTTTCATGGTCATTTCTATATCCTCTATTGAGAAATGTCTATTCATATCCTTTGCCCATTTTACAATTAGGTTGTCTTTATGTATTCTGGATGTAAGTCCCTTATCAGATAGTTGATTTGCAAATATTTTCTCCCATTTCATAGGCTTTTTCTTTCTTTGTTTAAAAATGTTTTATTTCAATCATTGAGTAATGATGTGGTCTTTGGCTAGTTTTTCCATCACTAGACACATGGTTTTTCATTAGGCTGGTGAATGTCTTTGTACTAAAGTCTTTATACTGACTCTTGATATGTGTAGGATTTGTGCCTACATATATCCCTTTTTTTTTATAGGATACTTACGCTGGGATAGTTTTCTACATTCTCAATGTGTATTTTAAGGATATAATTCAGAAATGTATTTCCCAAAGTGGTCCAGTGTTCTGAAACTGTTATTTGTGTTGCTTCATGTACCCTTCCACTGACTGACCCTGGGGAGCAAGATGCATGACACTGAACTCTAAAACACATTCGAATGTTTTATATAATTAATTTAGAAAAGAAATTCAGCTCCTTTGAAAATAAATAATTTTAATCTTTTTGCTATTATGTATACCATATTCTTTCAGGTTTTTTTTTCCTTATTGAAATTATACTCCTTATAATAGCTATAAAAAGCAGGCATGGCCACGGATAGTACACAGTGTGAACATAATCATAAAGCGTGCTTTGGCTTTACTCTTGTGAGGGAGGTTGTTTTGGGTGGGAGTTGAACCGTCAAGAAAAAGAGTGAAGAAAGGATAATAGGAGTTTCCTGAGGAAGGTCCTCATGTTCTGATTGATTGTTCTATGGAAGGATATCCTATTGCCATCATAGCATTAACTTTAGAGAAACTATTGGAAACATGCAATGGCAAAAATAAAAACCTGATAGATGATTTTCTTTTGTGAGAGGTATATAAAGTTTAATATACAATTTATTCTTGTTTCATAGAGCCCAAGCTAAGATCTAAGATCTATGTTCTAAGTCTGTTTTTTTAAACTAATTTTATTGATACAGTTTTGAGATACACAAAGATCAAATTCATCATAGAGAATTTGTACCTGTACATAATATATCTCAATTCTTCTTTTTTCCCTCATCCCCCTCCCTGGCTTTAACTCTTCCTTCCCTTTCTTCTGTACAAGTTTAATTAATTTTTTTGTGTTTGCATATTTACTTGTAGTAGATAATCCTCATTGTAAACTTAAGACTTAAAAAATGTGGAATTCACATGGATGTGAATGACTACAGATGGACCTCACACAGTTAATGTGTAAAGTTAACTTGGGACTAAGCAAAAAAGGTTTGTGAAAGAAGTAGGTAACCACTAAATCATGTCTTTTTAAAAATAGATACTGTAGAAGCTTGTCTTTATCAGATCATCATAGAAATACTGCATATCTTTAAAAAATATTTTTAAATAAATAATTTGGCAAGTGACTTGGATCAGCCAGAAATGAAAGAGAAATTGTTCTCTTTATTTACATGTACTGATGCCGCTTAAATTTTTTCTTCCTAGTGGAAAATTATCCTTATTTCTGTCCAGAACAGAATTTATAAAGTTATAAAAAGATAATCACAGTGTGAATAAAATAATTAATTTTTTTGTTGTTTTTGTTTTGATAGCTTGTATTTTTCTCGTAGATTAGTTCTTTTTACTGTTTGACTTTTGAAAGTGTAGGGAGAGCCAGGGATCAAACCAGGGCCTTTTTGTTACTCAGGGGCTAGATCTCCAGCCCCTGAGTAACTAAAATTATTTGGGGGAATTAATTTGCATGTTACTTTGAAAAGTTTTTATTAGTATACTTGCAGTACATAATGTTTACATTCCTTGTGTGGAGGTGATACATGTACATAACACATCTTAATTTCTTTTTCCACCCCCTCCTTGATCTATTTCCCCTTTGAGAAAGATCTGTCTTCTACTTCTTTTTGTCTATCTTTTGTTTTGTTCTTTTCTTCTGATTTGGGGTTCTCATGGAAGAGAAACTGTGAGATATTTAAGATTGTGTATCTGAATTATTTCACTGAACATATCTAAAGTAACAAGCTGGGCATGGTGGCACACGCCTTTAATCCCAGCACTTGGGAGGCTGAAGTAGAAGGAGCGTTGTGAGTTCGAGGCCGGCTTGGGCTACAACGCGAGTGCAAGGCCGGCCTGAGCTACATAGTGTAACCCTGCCTCAAAAAACTAGGGCCGGGAGTTTGGCTCAGTGGCTTAAGCACCTGTCTGGCAGGAGCGAGGCTGTGAGTTCGATCCCCAGTGCCGCCAGAAAAAAAAAAAAGTGTAATACAGTAAATGCATAAACCAGAAATATAGTAATCTGTGCTATACTTTCAGATAGTTGGCATCGCAGTAGGCATTACCACAAACACCTGATGTGATGGCTATACCACTAGGCAATAAGAATATTCTACTATAATCATAATCTTATTCATGTGTAGTCTGTTATTAACCAGAATAGTCTGTTATTAACCAGAATGTTGGTATGCAGTTCATGAGTGTATTAGAAATAGTGACTCATAGTCTGTTGTATATATTGGAAGTGCTTTAGCTTTTAATTTTGTTGATGGCATTTTGGAGGGTATGGATTTTTTACATTTTTAAGAAGACTGTTCTTTCAACATCTGTGTTTAGCTGAGATCTTCTGCTTTGAGTATTTTTAGAGTCCTATCCATACCTTAAGATCACATAAATAGTTATGTGTAGGGGTTTATATAGGCTAGTGATGGAATTCTTGCCTTGGATGCATGAGATCCTGAGTTTGATGCTTGACATCATTAACAACGACAACAACAGCAAAAAGGCAGATGTGGTAGTGCATACCTGTAATCTCCGCACTCCAGGAAGCTGAGGCAGGAGAATTGCAAGTTTGACCCTAGACTGGGCAACTTAGTGACTTAGTGAGATACGGTCTCAAAAAGAAAAAACAAAATCTTTAAAAGGGGCTGGGGATGCAATGCAGTGCAAAGGCCCTGGGGTTAGTCCCCTATACTGCAAATAAATAAATAAATAAATAAATAAATAAATATCTGTTTCCTTTGGTTCTTTCATGGTTTAATTTCTCCTCCTCAGTCTCTTACATTTGGACTCTATAATTAGGATATATTTTGGGGTAAAATTACACATCATTATTGTTACTATTTTTGCAAGATTCCAACATTATTTATTGAATAATTCCCATCTATTAAGATAGCACATTTTTATAATTAGGTTTATTTCTAGTTCTTATCACTCTATCTTTTTTCTTCTAAGCTTTACTGTTTGATTATATTTCGTACAAGGCAAAACACATTCAGAGAAAAGGGATGATTACATAATAATTTAATATACTTTTTAAACAATTACTAATGTAAAATTGAGTTCAGTGAATTTTTAAAAATTGATTAAGGTATTATATCATTTCTAGTTATTTTGTGTTGACACAATAATACTCGTTTGTCAGAAACAAATCCTGAATTAAAGTAAGTTAAAATCATTGCTTTGTAAGTCTAATGACAGAACTTCACATAAGCATTCATCTGGGTTCAGATATCATCTAGTTTTTCTTTTGCTATATACCTCAGCTTCCTGAGTATAGTATTTGCTTCATCTGTAATACTCAATTCCTTTATGAATCCAAGGTGGTCATGCTGCCTGATTTTACATCTAGCAGTAACAACCTGTGTCCAAGCATTTGTCTTTACTTTTTTTTTTTTTTTGTGGCACCGGGGATTGAACTCACAATCTCACACCTGCCAGGCAGGCACTTAAGCCACTGAGCCAAACTTCCCAGCCCTGATTTTTTGAGACAGGGTCATACTATGTAGCTCTGGCCGGCCTTGCACTCACGTTGTAGCCCAAGCTGGCCTCAAACTCACATTTGTCTTTACTCTTGAACCAGTCAGAGGAAACAGTATTGAGATTAGCCTTACTTGAACCACAAAGCTGGGAGTAGGGCAGGGTATTACTCCAGAAAAATTCTAAGATCTTCAGAGGGACAGCAAACTAGAGCTATCTACTGCTATTTATAAGTATTTTGTTTTGAGCATTTAGTTATGAAGTAGGTGGATAGGAAGAGTCAGTATCATTCAGAGACAGTACAGGGGTGATTGAAACATAGTGAATGTTTAAATTTTGCAAAAGAGAGGAGGACCAAGAGATGAAGGAAGGGAGGAGGAAGGGAAGGGTAAGGGAATGAAAAAAAAGAAAAAAAATTAAGATGAGTTATGTGCATGTACCAACTCCCACATGGATGTAATCATTATGTACTGCAAATATGTACTAATAAAAAAATTTAAAGACCTTATTACTGTAACAAGCATCTTTCCAAGAATGATGGGATAAGTGTATTTGAAACAAAGGAAAGTACTCTGAATATATATATAGGATTGATGACTGTGTGTCTTTTACTGTAATAATTTTTAAAATTTAAACATTCACCATATTTATTGATCACACCTCATGGATCAACCATTTATGGCACTGTCAAATAAAAACATTACCAATGTGTCCTCATCTGTTTTGTTCACTGGATCTGGCATTGTGTGAATTCTGACTCTTCTTCTAAGTCAAAATGACCATTAAAGGTAAACATTTTAAGTCAATTTAGAACATTGAGGCAGCCATGAGAGTATAACTAAGCACTTGTGAAAGAGTACTCCCAGAACTGCTTCAGAAACTAGGAAGAATGGGATAAATGTGTTTGAAATTGGGGGGGCGGGGTTTGAGGGGGATTAATGGTAATGTCTTTTACTATAATACATTTTTAAAATTTTTTAACATTCGTTGTACTTTTTAATCATGCCTTGTATATAGTGAACAGGGTTCTAATAGAAGGGATACAAATATGTGTAATTGTGTATACATATTTATGCATATATGCATTTGCAAATATTTTCTGTATTTCCTTATATCACAAGAAATCTGTACCTCCTCTTACAAGAGGGAGGAAGACTAAAATTTGTTTTGTTAGCCACACCCTTTCCTGTACTATGCTGCAGTTACACTTGAGACAAATGTTGAAAGATAAAGAGTGACAGTAAAAATTCAGGCTCTTTTTTGCTGTAATTTTTCTCCTTATCACAAAGGGGTGCTTGCCTTCTTGTGTGGCAATTCATGCTGCTATGAGCCTTGAGAATAGCCACTCAGAGTTTAGAATCACATGTATCTGAACTGATACCCAACCCTACCTCCTGCTGAACTGGTGACCTGAGACTAAGTTCTACATTTGCAAAGCAGTAACAGCGTTTATCAGAATTATTGTAAGGAAGGATTTGTCATATGATAAATGTTCAATAAAGATAATTTCTGCCCATATTACTATTTTTATTTTCATCATTATCATTAGTAGATTGTTCCCATTACTATTTACGTAGAAAAGTGGATTCTGGTTTTATGCCTTTATAATCATTCATCTACTAAAATATGTATGGTCCATGGTTCAGTATTTTTGATATCATCTGGAATCTTACTAAAATACAGTCTCAGTCACATCCCAGACAGGCACAGTTAGAACCTGCATTTAACAAGATCTCTATATGACTTGTGTGCACATTAAAGGTTAAAAGGCAGTGGTCCAGGGACTCCTGGAGCCACACTGTATGCCACATCGTCACTTCATTTGAACACCCACAGTTTTGAAATTTTCCCTCTTTTGTGCCCCTGCCCTTCCCCATCAGAGAAGCCAGAAACTGGCTTTCCAAGTTAGTGTTTCTGTAAGTCTTGTGAGGTTAGGGTTTATCAGGCAAGCGTACCCATACCAGACTCAGGGAAAGATATTAAAACAACAAGATACAGTTTTACCCGCAGGAGGAAGGTTATTTTAACTGTGCCAAGTATTGTTGAAGATATGGAAGAATGAGGATCAGCTGATGGGAATATAAATTGATACAACTACTTTGGACAGCACGTGCAACGTCTAATGAAGATGTACATGTCATATAAGCTAGGTGTTCAATTTGTGTCTGCCCTACAGCAACTTCACAGATGTATGAAAAAAAGATTTGTACAGGGGTAGACAATATTGTTTTGTTTATGAAAAAAGGGATAAAATCAGCCTCAGTGTCAATTGAGAGATGGGTAAGTAAGTTGTGACGTAGTTCTCAGTAGATTAGATGAATCATCCATATCAACATTTATTAGTGTGGATAAATCTGAACGACTAAGTTGCAGAATGTTGTTATATTAGAATGTTATTAAACCACACCTTAAAACAATATGAACATTGTCATGTATTTTATGTTACACACAAACACATAGAAACATGGATTGAAGGGAAACAGCAGCTACACGGAGTAGTTCCTTTCAGGAAGAAGAAAGCTGGAAGTTGATACATAGGAAGCTTGAACTGTATAACATTTTCTTTAAAAACATGTAACAGATGTGACAAAACGTTATCGTTTACTAAATATGACAGGCAGGAAAATGAGTTTATGTTAATAAGAGGCAGTGTAGGCATAGTGCTTCAGCTAGAACTCTTGCCTGGGTTCAAAACCCAGCTCTGCCCCTTCTTTTCTGGGTGACTTTGGCAAGTGATTTAGCTTTCTCATCTGTAAAATGAAGATAATAATGTGTCTCTTCAATAGGGATGACATGTAGGTTAAATTAGTTAACCCATTCAGAACCCTTGAGTTTGTAGTAAACATTATTTAACCAGTATATTATCTTACATACTTCCTTGTATTTCTTAAAATGAGGTTAATTTTAAAATACAGATGATGAAACAGATTGTGGGATATTGATGAGTTACACTTACTTTGACATTATTATTGAATATGCAAAGTTTGTCGTTTGACTTTTGTTGCAAAGCAAACTATTGCCATTGTCTTCCAGTGTATTTGTTTATGGACAAAGAATTTGAAAATTGTGCTTAAATTTCATTATTGGCTTTCATATGATTATGATGAGGTAATGTAATGGTAATGTTTTTAAAAGCTTTTCTGCTCGAATAAATGAAAAAGACAAAACACAAAGTGTCCTCTGTTACCTTTGCAGCACTTCTATTTCCAGGGTCAACATTGCCTAAATTCCACAGAGAAAGAGGTTGTTTTCTTTATTTTACTGATGGGAAATGCAGTACAAAGGTACTAGATAGTTTGGTTGGAGTTTCATTGGGAAGGAAGTTTGTCTACTTGTTAAAAAAGGGTGGGGTGGCTGTTTTGCACCATGATCTCTACCTCTGCCCCCCTTGGTACAGGAATAAACCTGAACTGCTGACTGCTTCCTGTCTCCCTTCTTTTGTTTTCAGGTCATCCTTATCACGTATCCAAAATTGAGCCTGCTAAATTATATCCTAAAGAGATAATGTGTTTTTCTGAGAATGATTTTTGTAAGGTCCAGGTTTTTATAGAGGGATTGTCTGTAATCAGGGAGATATATGTCTTAGACTTTTTTCTACTTAGCATCTGAACAAGTCCCTTGTACTTCACACCTTATTTTGGGGTCAGCTATATGACAAGCAGTATTCTGGACTGGTAAAAATACAAAGATAAATGTCCAATTCTCTGCCCTAGAACGTCATTGTTTAGAGAAGAAGGCAGGTAAACCTAAAACTTCCATTCCAAGTGTGTCAAATGTAGTGAACAAAGTGTATAAAATGTAGTGGCAATATACGTGAAGCAGTTGACTCCGCCTTGGAGAACACTTGGAAAGGTGTTTTAGTAGGCAAAACAGTGTGAGCAAAAACATTAGGTCATGAACCTATGCAGGATGTTCACAGAAACAGGGAGTTGACTCCAGGAGAGTTGCGGTTGGAAAGGTGGGCTGGGACCATCTGTGGAAGTCTTTTTATGTGTGTGATGTCATGAATGTCCTACCTGGGAAGCAGAAAAATATAGTCATTTCCTTGTGTTAGAAGATCATGCTGAAACTATTGGGGGGATAGAAGTCGGGATATAAGAGCTGTTTTAAGGAACCTAACAGTAATCCAGATGAGAGATGGCAATAAGGGTTTATTTGAGGCAACAGTGGATTCATTAAAGAGGAGACAGGTAGATGTTTCAGGAGTTAAAGTATGCCCCTTGATGACCTCTGGGAATCTTTGTTGCCATCTGCACATTCCCTGTCTGAAGGCCTGGCACTGTTTAGGTAACCTGAAAGATCTTTGAAACACAAAGATCCATAGTGAACTCATATGAGAAGCCCTCCGTATAGAAGAGTCCCAGTGCATGCCTGTCACCATTTACCCTCTCATTCAAAAAATACCCATTGGACTCCTACACAGTGCCACGTTTGGTGTGGATACCATAGATACAACAGCAAACAAGGTGAAAATGCTGTTCCTGTGCTCATGTTACCCACAGAGTAACAAGAGAGTAAGGCATCTGACTGCTATTGTCTCAGAACATTTGCAGTTTGAAAGACAAAACTGTGTCTCAAATATTTCCTGAGTTAAACTGAAAGTCTCTGTAGACTAGATTAGTTGCCTTTAGATAATACATTTAGTAGGACTGTTTCTAAGATGATATATGACTAAGAGTGGTTAGATGAACAATTAAGCCACTGTGATAAATGAAAGCCAAGTCTTTCTTAGCTGGAAATTAAAAGTACAGAAGCTACAGGCAACTCACTCCATATAATTTATTTTCCACTCAGCGACAAGGAAGCTTAGTTACATTAAAACCGTAATACTGCTTTTTGCAGACTAGTGTCGTATCTGTAAAAATAAAAAATATCATTTACTAGTTTTCTGAAAAGGCAAAAGCTGAAAAATTAAGCTAATTGCTCTTGTACAGATTAATACATTTGTGAAAAATTGTTTTAATGGCTTTGTTTTAAATGCATATACATCTATTTTTAGTATCATTTGTCTTAGTATTGACCAAAAAAAAAAAAAATCCAAATTTCTCAATTGTTTTTTTTTCTTTCCTTAAAATAAGGGCCTTATCATACTATAGCAGAGAAGTAAAAACCCCATTATTTAGATGTTTTAAGTTCACCTACATATCATTGAGACTTCTTTTGTTCTGTCTTGTTTTTTGAGACAGGGCCTTGTTACATAGTTATATTAAACCTAATGTATGACCCCTGCTCAGCTATGATTGAGACTTCTAAATATGTAAAAGATCCCCAGATATCCTAAATTAGCAAATAGCTATAAATCTCAGAATTTAATCTTTCAGTGAATTAGGATCTGAATAAGAAGACTGCTAGAAAGTCAGGAACCACTTTAGAACTGAGAAGACATTGATCTTTATAGCCCTGCTGTCTACTTATTGTGGAGTGAAAAGATGAAATAATATCTGACCTCCTAGGCAGATAAGGACATGTCAGGGCACAGAGGATTTAGCTTCATAAAGTCAGATTTCATCCCTGCACCTTTGTTAGAGATGCACAGTTGCCTTCTTCTCCTTACCTGTGTTGCTGCCTGACCACCTTGGGTCTCAGCAGGGATGTGTAGAGTGTGGGTGACCACTTTATTTTTAGCCCAGTGATAATTTATTTTTAATTTAGATCTCATCTATGTGACTAATGGTTTCTGTTCCCAAATGGAATATTAAAATCAGAGGAAGTATTTATTGAGTGTGACCATAAAGAGTAATTATGTGCCAATGGCTAGAAGCAACTTTGAGATTTATTTTAGATGAGAACAGTGACCATATTTATGATCAAATAAATATAATTTAGTGATTCATACACCTTTGTTGGTTTATTGACTGTTATGGAACACATTAGTCTGTTTTTTCAATATTGTCTTAAAATACATGGAAGGGCATAGACAACAATTTTTAATTATATTTTTCAATTTTCTTTATTTTTATCAAGGAAATATATGCATATGGTAGTCAATAAAATGATATTGCTGAAAAGTAACAGTTCCTCATTTTAGCTCTCATCATCCAATAGTCTCCTGGTGAGCCTTTATATTTCTTATTCCTCTGAAATTCTGAACAAATGGCATATACTTATTTCTTTATCCAGTTGAGAAAATATCCATACTCTTTGTTATGAAAGATAAGATTTAACTCATTTTCGGTAAGTTTCTAATATCTTATTGCTAGATGAGCAGAATACACAACCAATAGAAGAATTAAAAATAATAAAGGAAATCAATGTACTTCCTCCACCTGAGAATATAATTGTTAGTCTCCTATTTTTTTGGCTACTGTCTCCTCTTTTCCCCTTATAATCTTCATGAGTTTGTTAATATTTTCACTCTCTTTTTGTGGCCATAAGTTATCTTTTTTGCTTCATCCATGAATAGTCTCTAATTATTCAGAACTAGTAACACCTTGTGTATTATTTTGGCAATGTAAGTGTTGTTCTTAGCTATTAAAGTTCCAAGATTTCATTTCTTTCCATATCAGTGAGTTTCACAACCTCTGGTACACTCAGAAGAATTTGTATAAGGGTTGTTGTGTGCATGATTTAACTTATATAAGGGGTTTATAATTCAATATCTGGTACAGTCTTGAAAAAAGCACATTCCCACATATTAGTACTGTATTTCATTGCATCTGAAATATCATTGATTATAGGACGTACAGTTATTTTATGTTTGTAAAAAATGAAAAGTATGCTACCAGTTAAACTATAATCCAAAGGAATTGATTTCATTTTTAATGTTTTAAAATTTTAGTTTATTTTAAAGAGGATAAAACAAAGGAAAATAAAACCAATCAAAAATAAAATAGCATAAGAGACAGGACTTCAAAACCTTCAAAACCAACGATAGTTACCATAATGTCTTTTGTTGTCTTTAAAATAGCTTCAGATATTTTCAGAAATAATAAAAATTGAACAGAATGAAATAGAATAGAAACAATAAATCCAAAACAGTGAATACATTAAAGGACTTCAAAACAAGCCACTAGTAAATTCAAAATGGCTACCATAATATGTCTTGTTATCTTTCAAATAGCTGCTCGTATCATCAAATTTAACATAATCAAACAAAACAAAAGAGAATAAAACCCAATGAAACAACAAAAATGGTACGGTTTCCTGATCCAGATTGCTTCCTGGTAAGGCCTGGATCTCTCCCCCCTGTAGTCCACAAACGGTGCAGACTCACGAAGAGAGGCTTGGGTGTGACTGTCCCCACTGTGGCAGCAGCTGGTGCATGGCAGTGGTTTCCAGGTGGGGCAGAATTTATTTCAAAGATCTATTAAAATGTGGAGAACTGCATCATACAATCAGTGAAACATATTGTTATGTTTTAGATCTAAAATGTCCCCCAAATGTCTCATGCTTGGAGGGGGATTGGATCATGGATGTCCTCATCAGTGGATTCATCCATTACTGAGGTCAGTGGCTGAATGTGCTATTAGGAGGTGGGGCATAGTTGGAGGTGGGGAACAGGGGTGGGGTGCCCAGTTCCTCCATGCTTTTTCTGCTTCCTATCATGGGCTGGATAGCTTTCCTCTACCACACCCTTCCATCATGCTGTTTCTGCCTTGGAGCTAGCTGACCATGGACTGAAATTATGATCTACAATAAATCTCTCCCAAGGGTCAGGTGAGCAGCCAATGTGGGCTGGGAGAAGCCCACATGCCTGCCAGCTGCCACTGAGGACACTTGCCTCCCACCTGCAGCCAGCGTGGGCCAGGAGAAGCAGCCAGACACACCCTGTGCACCTGCCAACAACCACTGAGAGTCCTGGTGTAGCTGCCCATGCCGGGAGAAGAAGCAACCCTGCTCCCACATACCTGCAGCCATCGGGGAAGCCTTGGTGTATCCACATGAGTCTGGAGAAGCCTGTCCTATGCCCCACCACCTCCCCAGAGACCTAGGTTTGGAGAAACTCAGGTGCCTGGACCATTCACCTACACTGCAGATGAACAACCAATGCAGGAAATGCCTGGGACCCCACAATCAACTTGTCCAGAGGAACCCAGGAAAATGTCAAAACAAAGAAGCAAAATGCAATTTCAGATCTCCAACCCACACTGAACCAGTCCAGGAGATATAGACATAGAAGAAATTGGAAGTTGCACACCTGAAATTTCTGAAATGATAGCAGCTGAATTCAAGAAACAACTTCATGAGGCTGTAAAAGACATCAGATCAGAAAAGGTATCTCAGGTAAAAGAAGAAATGGTAACCATAATGAAAGAATTGCTGAGCATATCTAAAGAGGACATTGATTTAAAAAAAAGAAGAACATAGGAAAATGAGGAAAATCTTGAATGAACAATAGAGGAAAGAAGTACAATGCATGAAACAGATTCAAAGAAATACCCAGAAAATTTAAAACTATATTGAAAACCAAAAATTGCTTGAACAAAACTGAAGATAGACTTTCAGACCTTGAAGACAGGATTTCAGCTAGTGGGCATGAAAGGAAAGATCTCTTTAAAATAACAAGGAACCAAGAAATAATTCAACAGCTGTAAGATGATGCAAAAAAAATTTTTTTTTAAGAACAATAGGTGTCAGCGAAAAAGCAGGGGTCAACACAAATGACATAAAAAGACTGTTTACAGAAGTAATAGCAAAAAACTTTCCAAGCATGGGAAAAGGACCTGACATACAGATAAGCGAGGCATATAGAACTCCAATTCACCATAACCAAAATAAATCTATACCCAGACATATGATAATCAAGATTCCAGAAATTCGGCACAAGAACAGAATATTAAAAGCTGTTAGAGAAAAGAAACAGATCACCTATAAAGGAAAGCCCATCAGAGTCATGACAGACTTGTCAACACAAACCATCAAGTCAATAACAGGTTGGAGTGACATATTTCAAGTCCTGAAAGAAAACAACTTCCAACACAGATTAGTGTACCCTACAAAACTGTCTTTCAAAATTAATGAAGAAGTAAAATACTTCATGACAAAGAACAACTGAAGGAATTCTTGACCACCAAACCAACCCTATAAAGAGTACTGAAGGACATTCTAGAGAGAGAAAAATGACCATGTTTCCAGGAACACTAGCAGAGGGGGATCATGGAGTGGGACAGGCAGTTGAATGGAGGGGAAAAGTAGGGGGCAAATGGCAGGAAGGTAGCATGGCAGAGACAAGCCAGTGCATGTTGACTGTAACTATTAATGTAGATGGCCTCAATTCATCAATAAAACGAAACATAGGTGGAGTGGATTAAGAAACAAGATCCATCAATATACTGTATACAAGAAACACATTTAACTCAAAAAGAAATTCGTAGACCGAAAGTCAAAGGAGAGAAAGCAATGTTCCATGCAACAGGAAACCAGAAAAAAAGCAGGGGTAGCTTGCCCATCAACCACAAAATGGGTATGAAACATCCAGCATTGTTATACAATGGAAAGCTACCCAGCTATAAAGAAGGATAGTCTCAAGGCTCTTCTAGGTAAATGGATGCAACTTGAGATCATGCTCATGGGTGAAATGGTTTGGACTCACGAGGGTGAACATCATGAGTTGTCTCCCTAAAATAAAGGAGTCTCCCTAAAGTAAAGGAGTTAATGGGATTCAGCATGTTCAGTAGATACTGTGAAAGTGAAAGGGGAGGAAACATCTAAAAAGGAAAGGTGGTAGCCATTGTTGATTTCCTTTTATCTTGTTTTGAAGTCTGATAGCATTTTCATTGTTATGGTTTGTTTGGTTTTATTCTGTCTTGCTTTGTTTGATTTTATTATGTCCAATGGTATGAACAGCTATTTTGAAGATAACAAGATATATTATGGTAGCCATTGTTGATTTCCTGTTATCTTGTTTTGAAGTCCTGTAATGCTTTTGTTATTTTGTTTTGATTGGTTTTATTCTGTTTTGTTTTGTTTTGTTTTCTTTGATTTTATGTCTGATGGTATGGGCAGCTATTTTGAAGATAACAAGAAGCATTATGGTAAAAAAATAAAGCTTTTTGAAATAAATAAAAATAAACCTCTCCTTAAAGTTGTGAATATTGTGTAGTTTGTCCCAGCAAAGGGAAAGTAAGACACATTCTTATTTATGTTATTATACATTATTGTGTGTGTGTTTTCCCTAAAGCTTTGGGTAGCATTTCTTGACAAGAACAGTGTGCCCTCATCAATTTTTCAGTCCCAAAAAGGCCCCACGTTGGGCCTTCAGTCTTCCTGTTGTGTTTGGAACTAGTTGATTTACACCAAGCCTGAGGTAGCCATCCTACCCTGAGGTTTCCTCCTGGGTTGTGTCCATTGTCCTTTTGGATTTGATGTTCCCTCATTTTACTTGAGTCCATCAAATGATTGATTTCCCAAGAATGTATCAGTAGGAAGTAAACTTTTGCATCTGTAATTTCTGCAAATTCCTTTTGCACTGATGTGATTGAAAAAAAAAATTTCCTGCAATACATATTCCTTTTATACAGATAATAGATATAATCTTGAGAATTTTAATTAGTGGTTTTTTTCAAACTTATCCTCTGTTCTTGAAATTTTCCTTCATTTTTTTGGTTTCTTTTTCTTCATTGTTCTGTTTAATACTGTCAATTTTCTTTTGCTACCTAGTGTACTTGTTGGTTCAGATTTAAGAATGCAGCACAGAACTCTCTGTCGTTCTTATCTTCTACAGTTGTGTAAATAGGTTTGCTTCCCCTAGGACTTTTTCTGGAGTGAGCAGCAAATGGGATGTGTTGATCAGCAGAGTTACCCCTGGTGAGCAGGTGGAGAGCTGACAGTGAGCCAGCAGGCCTGCAGAGACAAGTCTCAGACACCTGCATCTTGGTGGGTTCTATTTCTGCAAAGTTTTGTCTATTTTTTTTTTTTTTTTTTTTTTTTGCTTTGAAAGGGACCAGGTTTGGACAGTGAGGAATTTGCTGAACCCAGGACCTTGCACATGGTAGGTAAGTGCTGTGTTGCTGAGTTACATCCTCAGTCCTTTTTAAAGAATTTTATTTTGAGACAGAGTTTCACTGAGTTGACCAGACTGGCCTTGAACTATTGATCCTCCCATCTCGGCTTCCAGAGTAATGAACTGTCAGCACTTGCCACTGCACCCAGAGTCTTGACGGTCTGCAAGAACAATAGGACCTCACCTTGGACGCAGCCTAGCATAGTGTGATCTGGCACCTCATTTATGTGTGTATGGTCCCTGACCATTGGCATCTGCTGGGATCTTGTTTAAAAATGTAGAATTTCAGGACCCCTACTAAACCAAAATCTGTGTTTTAATGATGCCTCTAATTTTAGTCTCTTAAAGATTTGAGAGCAGGGTTTTAACTACAGTTCTATCACTTGTCTTAATTTTTAATACACGCCATCATCCTCAAAGGTTTGTTAGAATGAGACTTCATTTGGAGGGATACCATTACTATCAAAAACCAGAACCAGGAAGAAACTGAGGATATCACACAAACCTTGAGAAAGAAAACCTTCCTCAGGTACAGAGGGGCTTATACATGTACTATAGCAGGGAAATTCCGGAAAACAGCCACCAGTTTCTACTAAAATTTTCCAGTTTATTGAGATACAACTTACATACCATAAAATTCACCCTTTTAAAATGTACAGTACAGTGGTTTTCTAGTACATTCACAAAATTATACACCAATTACCACTCTATGATTCCTGAACATTTCATTGCCCTGTTGCCCCCCCCACCTTTGTCTCCAGCCACTGGCAGCCACCAGTCTATTTTTTGTGTCTATGAATTACCTATTCTAAACATTTATATAAATGGAATCATTCAATATGGAATCAGTCCATGAGGTTTCATGCATAAGAATTGTCTGATACCCAGTTTCTGCCTCCATCTGGTTCTTGACAACTTGTTTAACTTTCCAGTTCTATAAATGAAGTTCTTTCTTATCTTTCCACCCATGATCAGACACACTGTCCATCCACCCAAATTATAGGACATTCCTTTCAAGGTTTTTTAGTTTTTTTTTTTTTTTTTTTTTTCGGCACCAGGGATTGAACTCACAACCTCGCGCCTGCCAGGACAGGTGCTTAAGGCACTGAGCCAAACTCCCAGCCCTGGTTTTTTTGAGGCAGGGTCGCACTATGTAGCTCAGGCCGGCCTTGTGCTCGCGTTGTAGCCCAAGCAGGCCTCGAACTCACAATGCTCCGCCTACCTCAGCCTCCGGAGTGCTGGGATTAAAGGCGAGCGCCACCACGCCCGGCTGTTTTTTTAGTTTTTAATTCTTTCATTTGACAGTGTTTCAAGATGTCCACATCATAGCATCTGTCAGTATGTCGATCCTTTTTATGCCTGAAGATATTCTGTTGTATGAATGAATATACCATATTTTGTGTATCTACTTACCAACTGACGTACATTTGGATTGTTTCCACCTTTGGCTATTCTGAAAAATACTCTGTTTTGAGACCAAAAATCTAAAGGCATGGTGGCTGACATCTATAATCCCAGCTACTCGGGATTCTAAGGCAGGAGAGATCCCAAGTTGTAGGCCAGCCTGGGCTATTTAATGAGACCCTGTCTCAAAATAAAAAGGAATGAGATAGAGTGCTTGCCTAGCATGTCTGAGGCCCTGGCTTCAGTCCCCAGTACTGCATTAAAAAAAAAAAAAAAAGAGAGAGAGAGAGCCTCTGCTATGAACAGGAACATTCTCATACAAATTTTTGTATGGACATATGTTTTCAGTTCTCTTGGGAATATACTTAGGTATAAAGTTGCTAGGTTTTACATTTTAAAGAACTGCCAACTTGTTTTCCTAAGCAGCTGTGCCATTTTATGTTACCACCAGCAGTGTATTTGGGTCTAATTTCTCTACATCTCTGCTGACATACATTATAATCTCATTTTTGGTTACAGCCAAATCAAAACTGAGAGTAAAGAGGCATCTCACAGTGGTTTTAATTTGAACTTCTGTAATGACTGACAGTCTTAAGAATCTACTCATGTGTTTCTGCTATATTTAATATGAGAGTTTTAAAACATTAGGAATATCCATATTTTTTCATTCAAGTCAGCAGTCACTAGAAAATCTTAGTATGTTTACTATCAGGCTTAAATAAACCTGTTACTGACCTGCTGTCTTTATCTCTCAAAGTGGTTGATAGAGGCAGAATTTTAATTTCCCTACAGAAGTACACGTGAATATAAATAGAAAAATAATTAGATACAAAGGTAAGATGATAATGAAGTGACAACGTTGTGTCACGAAGTGATATGGCTCAGGATACTCCAGTATAGTTGCACAATGATCTGTTGTGCTGCCGGAAGAAAATATTAGGTTTCCAAGTTTTTGTTAGAAATAAAAAGCTAAGGGCTGGAAGTTTGGCTCAGTGGCTTAAGCACCTGTTTGGCAGGTATGAGGCTGTGAGTTCAATCCCCAGTGCCGCAAAAAAAAAAAAAAAAAAAAAAAAAAGAAAGAAACTTAGAAATAAAAAGCTAAATGTTACTAACTTTTAATATATTAATTAACAGGATAAATAAGGCATATTTGAAGCTGGTGTTCAAAAGCATCTTTACATGTAGAAGTGTGCAGTCCAAAAGGTTTGGAGACCTTAATAATAAATGAAATGTCCTGTTATAAAAAAAGGACAGTGTATGAAATGGCTGATTTTATTTCAGAATTTCAAAAAATATTAGTTTTTCACCTTTTACTCAGCAAGCAAAAATTTTAAATCCTTATAATTTTTTCTTTATTTAAGAGAAAAAAGACACATATAAGAAAAACAAAAAGCAAAAGAGACAAATGACAACAGCAAATCCACAATAGTAACATTATAGGTTTACAAAACCAGATGATAGGAACTTGACAATGGTTGCAATATTGCATATCGTTACCTTCAACATGGTTGTTTACATTAACAGATATAGACATGTAAAATAGATCTAATCATATGATTATTAACCGATCTTTCTCAATAACTAATACATTCAGCAGAATAGCCATTTTAGTTATCTTACATATACATATATACAGATTTATGTCTTTTTCCTTTTCCCTTCCTTCTTTATGCCTTTTCCCTTTCCCAATTACTTTTGCTCTTTGAGCGGTTTTTTACCCTTACACAGTATTTATTATAGATTTTGAATGCTATATACTTTTTCAGTTTCTTACACTAGGGAGACAATATGGTATTTACACATGTGGGTTTGATTTATCTCACTTATGAGTATGGTCACAAGTTCTGTCCATTTACTTATAAAAGTCTCAATGCAATCTTTCTTATTAGCTGAGTAGTACTCCATTGTATAAAAATACCACATCTTTTGTACCCATTCTTTGATTGCTGGGCACTTGGGTTGTTTCCAAGATTTGGCTATTACAAATTGTGTTGCTATAAACGTGGGTGCACAAATATCACTGTGGTATGATGTTTTCAGTACTTCTGGGAAAATGCCCAGAAGCAGGATAGCTGGGTCAAATTGGATCTCTAATCCTAGCTTCTTGAGGAATCTCCACACTGATTTCCACAGTGGTTGTACCAGTCTACACTCCCATCAACAGTGAAGAGGAGTTCCTTTTTCCCCACAGCCTTTCCAGCATTTGCTATTGGTTGATTTTTTAATCTTGGCCATTCTTTCTAGAGTGAGATGGAATTTCAGTGTTGTTTTAATTTGCGTTTCCCAATGTGAACATTTTTTCATGTATTTATTTGCCACTTGTATTTCTTTCTCTGAGAAGTGTGTACTCATCTCAGATGCCCATTTTTGGACTGGGTCCTTGAATTTTAGGGGCCTGATTTCTTTTAATTCTTTATGTGTTTTAGATAGAAGTCCTTTGTCTGATGGGCAGTTGGCTAAAATATTTTCCCAGTTCGTGGGTTCTTTTCACTCAGTTGGAGATTTCCTTTGACATGCAAAAACTTTTTAGTAAGATAAGATCCCAGTTGTTGATTCTAGGAAGTGTTTCCCATGCAATTTGATTTTTGTTCATGAACTCTCTGCCTACTCCTATGTCATCAAGATTTTTACCTACTTTGTCTTCTAGCAAGTTTAGTGTCTCTGTTTTAATATTCCGATCTTTGATCCATTTTGACTTTATTTTAGTGCATGGTGATAGACATTGATCTAGTTTTAGTTTACGGTATATAGAAAGCCAGTTTTTCCAACACCATTTGTTAAAGAGGCTATCTTTCTTCCAATGTACATGTTTGGCCCCTTTGTCAAAGGTGAGGTGACTGAGTGTGTTTGTAGTTGTGGCTGTATCTTCTAATCTATTTCATTGATCTTCAGGTCTGTTTTGATTCCAGTACCATGCTAATTTTATCACAGTAGCTTTGTAGTGTAGTTTCAAGTCGGGGATTGTGATGCCTCCTGCCTTCCCTTTGTTGCCCAGAATGGCCTTTGTTATTCTAGGTCTCTTCTAGTTCCAGATGAATTTCAGAAATGCTTTCTCTAGCTCTGTGAGGTAGGCAAGTGGTATTTTTATTGACATTGCATTAAATCTGTATGACAATTTTGGGAGAATGGCCATTTTCATGATGTTTATTCTTCCTATCCATGAACAGGGAATATCTTTCCATTTTTGGAAATCTTCTATGATTTCCTTTTTCAGAGTAATGTAATTTTCAGTGTATAGATCTTTTACTTCCTTTGTTAGATTGATTCCTAAGTATTTCATTTTTTTGGATGTTATAGTGAAGGGTGTGGTTTCCTTATTTCTCTGTCAGTGACATTGTTGTTTGTGTGCAGGAATGCTATTGTTTTTTGAGTGTTTACCTTGTATCCAGCAGCATTACTGAGTTTGGTTATTACATCTAGAAGTCTTTTAATGGATTTTTGGGGGTCTTTTATGTAAAGTATCATATCATCTCCAAATAATGATAATTTTACTTCTTCCTTTCCTATCCTTATTCCCTTTATTTCTTTCTCTTGTCTAATTGCTCTGGCTAATATTTCCAGAACTATATTGAATAGGAGTGGTGATAATGGACATCCTTGTTTTGTTCCTGATTTTATTTTATTTATTTATTTATTTATTTTGTGGCACCAGGGATTGAACTCACAACCTTGCACCTGTCAGACAGGCGCTTAAGTCACTGAGCCAAACTCCCAGCCTATTGTTCCTGATTTTAGATTGAAAGTTTTCAGTTTTTCTCCATTTAGTAAGATGTCGGCTGTTGGTTTATAATATATGGCTTTTATCAGGTTGAGGTAGAGACCATCTATTCTGATTTTCTGTAGGGTTTTTTTATCATGAATGAATGTTGGATTTTGTCAAAAGCTTTTTCTGCGTCTATTGAGATGATCATGTGATTCTTGTCCTTGGCCCTGTTGATATAGTGTGTTACATTTATTGATTTGCATATGTTGAACCATCCCTGCATTCCTGGGATGAATCCCACTTGATCATGGTGTATAATCTTCCTGATCACTTGCTGTATTCTATTTGCCAGTGTTTTATTGAGAATTTTTGCATCTATGTTCATTAGGGAGATTGGCCTGTAATTTTCATTTTTGGTTGGGTCTATCTCTGGTTTTGGTATTAGGGTAATACTTGTTTCCGGGAATGAGTTAGGGAGACTTACTGCCCTTTCAGTTTCATTGAGGAGTTTGAGGAGTGTTGACATTGTCTTCCCTAAATTTCTTGTAGAATTCAGCAGTGAATCCATCAGGACCTGGGCTTTTCTTTGTTGGTAAGGTTCTAATTACATTTTCAATTTCATTAGCTGAAATTGGGTTATTCAGCAGTTTTACATTTTCTCCATTCAGCTTTGGTAATTCATAGGTTTCTAGGAATCTGTCCATTTCTTCTGTGTTATCGGATCTATGTGAGTAAAAGTTTTTGAAGTATGTGTTGATGATTTTCTGTTTTTCCACAGGGTCTGTAGTGATTTCACCCTTGTTATTTCTTATTGCATGAATCTGAGTTTTTTCTTTGCTCCTTTTGATAAGGTTGGCTAGGGGTTTATCAATTTCAATTTACTCTTTCAAAGAACCAGCTCTTCAATTCATTACTTCTTTGTATTGCTTTCTTAGTTTCAATTGCATTGATTTCTGTTCTGATCTTTGTAATTTCCTCCCTTCTTTGGGCTTTGGACTTTACTTGATCTTCCTTTTCTAGAAGTTTGAGATGCATCATTAGGTATGTGTGTTCTTTCCATTCTTCTGATGTGGGAGTTTAGTGCTATAAATTTCCCTTTGAGGATTGCTTTCATTGTGTCCCACAGGTTCCAGTAATTTGTATTTGCATTTGCATTCAATTGTAGATATTGTTTAATTTCTTCTTTAATTTCTTCTGTGACCCATTGATTGTTTAGGAGAGTGTTTTTTAATTTCCATGTGTTTATGGGGTTCTTGTGGGGTTTTTTTTCATTCATTTCCAATTTTACTGCGCTATGGTCAGATGATATGCATGGAATTATTTCAGTTCCTTTGCATTTACTTAAGCATGTTTTGTGGACCAGTATATGATCTATTTTAGAGAATGACCCTGTGCAGCTGAGAAAAATGTGTATTCTGATTTTGTTGAGTGGAACACTCGGTACACATCTACTAGGTCCATTTGTTCATAAGTTTAATTCAGTTCTGTTATTTCTTTGCTGATTTTTGTTTGGTTGATCTGTCTCTCTGTGTCAGGGGGATGTTAAGGTCCCCTGTTATAACTGTGTTATTATTTGGTTTTTCATGTCTATTAAGAATTGTCTTTCATAGTTGGGTGCTCCCATATTCGGTGCATATATATTTTTATGATTGTAATCTCTTCCTCTTGAAGTTTTCCCCTAACAAATATGTAGTGACCTTCTTTATCTCTTTTGATCATTTTCAGTTTGAAGTTTGCATTGTCTGCAAACATAATAGCTACCCCTGCTTTTTTCTGGGTTCCTGTGGCATGGAGTACTGTTTTCCAGCTTTTGATTTTTAGTCTGTGAGTTTCCTTTTGAGTGAAATGTGTTTGTTGTACAGAGTGTATTGTTGGATTTTGTTTTTTAACCCACTCTGCCAGTCTTTTTCTTTTTATTGTTGAGTTGAGACCATTTACATTGATTGATGTAACCGATACGTACTGAATCATCCCTGTCATGATATCTTTCTGTTGTTGGTTTTCTACATTTTCTGTTTAATTATTTGCCCTGCTTAGTGGTTTCCTTTTATTGTTTTTCTTAAGATTGTAGCTATCGCTGGGCGTGGTGGCACATGCCTTTAATCCCAGCACTTGGGAGGCTGAGGTAGGCAGAGCATTGTGAGTTCGAGGCCGGCTTGGGCTACAACGCGAGCTCAAGTCCGGCCTCAGCTACATAGTGCGACCCTGCCTCAAAATACCAGGGCCGGGAGTTTGGCTCAGTGCCTTAAGCGCCTGCCCTGGCAGGGGCGAGGTTGTGAGTTCAATCCCTGGTGCCGCAAAAAAAAAAAAAAAAAAAAAAAAAGATTGTAGCTATCTTTGTCTCTTTCTAGAGTGTCTTTCAGTATTCTTTGTAGTGTTGGTTTGGTTGCCATAAATTTCTTCAATTGTTCTTTGTCATGAAAGTATGTTATTTCTTCATCAATTTTTAAGGATAGTTTTGCAGGGTACATCAATCAGGGTTGAAAGTTGTTTTCTTTCAGGATTTGAAATACTTCACTCCAAGCTCTTCTTGTCTTAAAGATTTGTGTTGAGAAGTCTGCTATGATTCTGTTGGCTTTCCTTCATAGGTGATCTGTTTCTTTTCTCTGACAGCTTTTAGTATTTTGTTCTTGTGCTGCATTTCTGATACCCTTATTATTTATTATATGTCTGGGTGAAGATTTATTTTGGCTATGGTTGATTGGGGTTCTGTATGCCTCACTTACCTGTATATCAGATTCTCTTCCCATGTTTGGAAAGTTTTCTGCTATTATTTCTGCAAATAATCTTCACAGGTCATTAGTATTGACCCCTGGTTTTTCATTGATGCCTATTAATCTTATGTTATTTCTTTTGGCATCATCTTGCTGCTGTTGAATTGTTGTTTCTTGGTTTCTTGTTATTTTTAAGAAATCTTTTCTTTCTTGATCATAAGCTTCCATGCTGTCTTCACGGTCTGAGCTTCTATGCTCAGCTTCATTCAAGCAGTTTTACCAACTTTCCATGGAATTTTTCGTTTCTTAAATTTCCCTTTGAATCTGTTTCATGCATTCTATTTGTGTCTTATATTTTTCAAAGTTTCCATCATTTTCTTATTTTCTCCTATTTTTTTTATCTTGATCTTCTTTAGATACACACAGCATTTCTTTCATAATGGTTGTCATTTCAATTTTTGGCTGAGAGATCATTTGTGATTTGAGTTTCTCTGTAGCTTCATGGAGTTGTTTCTTTACTGCATTTTCTATCATTTCAGAAAGTTCAATTGTGTGACTCCCAGTGTCTTCCATTTCAGTGCCTCTTGGGTTTGTTCTCAGTGGGCTGGGGGATTGAGACTGTCTCTTGGTCTTTTGTTTTGTCATTTTCTTCTGGGACCTGTGTGGCTGGGCAGGCAGCCTCCCAGTGGATTGCACTGGAACACTGTACTGGGTAGAGCTTCAATCCTCCAATATCCCCGTGGCTAGCCGGGGCACATCCCCAGATTATAGTGCTGGACCCTTGTGTTCTGTGGTCTGTGAGGCTGGCCACATGTTCTCCTGATGTACTTTGTTGGGTTGCTCTGGGACGCTGGGCTGGACAAAGTTTGTGTCCTCCCTGTAGCTAGCAGGGGCAGGTACCTTTTCGCCGGGGCCTAGAGCCTGACTATGTAGCGTTCAGAACCCCCGTGACCCAGGTGGCTAGCAGAGAGGCCACTCTGGGGTGTGTCAACTGGACCTTTAGCCTGGGTGGGTGGAGTTTGAAATCTCCAGGACCCAGGTGGCTAGCCAGCAGATCCCGAAGTGTGGTACCACCTGGACCTTACATCTGTCTGCGAGGAGTTCAGAGCCTCTGGAGCATGGGGCAAGCCCAGGCGAGTCCCAAGCATATAGTGCCGGTGCCTTGCTCTTGGTTGGGCAGTTTTGCAACCTCTAGGACCTGCCACACGGCTGCACCCCTGAACAATGGCGCTCCCACCTTGTGCTCTGATGTGCGGAGTTGATGTTCTCTAAGGCCCTGCAGCTGCACTGGGCACTCCCTGATGAGCAGCTCTGGGGCTCTGAGATGGGCTGGGCTCAGTACCTCTGTGTCCTGCGAGACTGGCTGGGCATTCCCCTGATGGACTGCGCTGAGACGCTGGACTGGGTAGAACTTGATCCTCTGCACAGGTAGTGAGGACACACTCCTGGAGTGTGTTGCTAGACCCTCCCTAAATCCTTTTAATTTATAATTCTAGTATCTACTGTTTCTGTGAATTTGACTAAATTAAATGTATCTTCTTTAAAAACAATGCCTATGCTGGGTGTGGTGACACACGCCTTTAATCCCAGCACTCGGGAGGCTGAGGTAGGTGGAGCGTTGTGAGTTCAAGGCCGACTCGGGCTACAAGGCGAGCACAAGTCTGGCATGAGCTACATAGTGCAACTGTGCCTCAAAAATACTAGGGCCGGGAGTTTGGCTCAGTGGCTTAAGTGCCTGTCTGGCACATGGGAGGTTGTGAGTTTGATCCTTGGTGCCGCAAAAACAAACAAAAAAATAATGCTTAACCAGCACTTGGAAGGCTGAGGCAGGAGGATTACTATGAGTTCAAGGCCAATGTTCACTACATAGTGAGACTCTGTCTTTAAAAAAATAAAAGACATATTTTTACAGAATAATTTTAGTCTGTAATGCAAACTTTGATTTATGTTACAGGTTGCTAGTTTTTTTTAACACTTTGTATACTATTATAATTAATGCCACTAAATTATTCTGTGTTATGGAAAGTAGCTGCCTCATTGTTCAGAGAAAATCTTTGTTTTCCTGTTTGCGTATAGTTATGGTAACAGGATGTGAATTTACATATAGAAATATTTAAATTTTATCTTATAATGAATTTTTCTAAAATATGTTTTGTTACCACTCACTGACCCACTTAAAGAAATTAGCATCCTCCTTCTATCCATTAGGTTATTACTTCTTGTGTGGAATTTAATATTAATAGTCTAACCCAGAAGAGAAGGAGGTAATTTATGAGAGTTTTTCACATTTCCATTTTTATGTGTTATCTGTTTTCCCCTTGCTTTATGTGCCATGCATCTTTTCTTTCAGGTTGATTAATAACTCCTTTTTGTTTCTGACTTTATTATGCATTTTCAGTACAAGATACCTTCATATTTTGATTCTTACTAAGATCTGTAGGCATGTATACTGGATGCAAATTTAAAGGAAGAAATGGTTTCTGACATGAGTGTCACATTTCCGCTAATGACTTCAGATACTACCTCATATGTTGTGTTTTTGCCATTGAAGCCAGAGAATTTCAGCAAACTCATGAAAAGCACTTTTCAAATATTCAGTTCTGCCACTGCCATAGTGGTGAACTGTTAACAAAGGTGATTCTTATTTAACTTTCAAATTCCTTTTCACCACCAGGTCATATGCCGATAGCTGTCTTTGATACTGCATGTAAAATAGCAGTAATAATAGCCAACACTTTGAGTGCTTATTATCTCACTAATTACTGTGCTAACTCAGTTCTCATACTCTATGGTGTTAGGACTGTTATTAACTCCATTCTTATTTAACTTTCAAATTCCTTTTCACCACCAGGTCATATGCCGATAGCTGTCTTTGATACTGCATGTAAAATAGCAGTAATAATAGCCAACACTTTGAGTGCTTATTATCTCACTAATTACTGTGCTAACTCAGTTCTCATACTCTATGGTGTTAGGACTGTTATTAACTCCATTCTATAGATGAAGAAACTAAGTCACAGAGATGGAAGTTATTTGAGGTCACGCAGTGACAGGGTAGGAGAGCCAGGATTCTGACCCCAGGCAGTCTGGTTTCTAAATTTATGCTCTAACCCAACAAGGCTTGCTTGCATGGTGGTGCTTTTCTTGCATGAAACAGTACCCTTCTTAGCTGCAGGTGCTGTTTTAGTCCGTGAACCAGCGTCTCCTAAGTTGATTTTATTTCTCCCAAAATTTCTGCTCTTCTTCCTTTTCTAGGTCCAGTTTCCAACTGATCCTATCTCCACGGGAGGGGATGAAAGTGATTCACAGTTGAGGCAGACATATCCAGAGGAGTTTAAAACAGTGCCTCCCATGTTGAGGTGCCTGAGTATATTTTGTTGAACGTTGAAGCAGGTATAGAAGAGGTAAAATTTCTAGACAGGAAAAGGAGCCAGCTTCCTTTCTTTTTTCCCCCTTTGGCTTTTTTTTTTTTTTTTTAAGACACTGTGCAGTTCAGGCTGCTGTCGAACTCACACCAGTGTACCAGCCTCAGTCTTCCACGTACTGGGATTACAGGTGTGTGCCACCTCACCTGGCACTTTTGACTTTATTTTATGTAGTTTTAGTGTATTTATTCTGATAGTCAAACTACTTCACTTATTTAACAAATAGTAATGAGTATAGTACTTACTATTCACTTCTTCAGTCATGGATGAATGGGGGTGTCCACTACCCTAGTGGAGCTTACATTCCAGGATCAGCTTCTCTGAGAGTTCACATCCCAGATATCAGTCAAATAATCACACATATAATTAGATTGTTGGTAATACTGTGATAAAAAAAAAACATATCAGGGGAGGAATTTGGAAGATTCCCTAAAATAGTGATATTTGAGCTGAGAATGAAGGGAAAGGGTTGGAAAATGGAAGTTAGGAGTGTATTCCTGATGGCGGGATCGGCTTGCTCAAACTCTGTGAGAGGAGACACCCCTGAGATTCTGTACAAAGAGCACATTTGAAAACTGGAATGGAGCCTGGTGTGGTGGTGCATGCCTGTAATCCCGGCATTCAGGAGGCTGAGGCAGGAGGATTGCCATGAGTTTAAGGCAGCCTGGTCTACATAAACAAGTTCAAAGCGAGACCCTGTCTCAAAAAAAAAAAAAAAAAAAAAGAAAGAAAGAAAGAAAGAAAACTGGAATGGAGGCTTCTGTGGCTAGAATAAAGGAAACCAAGTTCTCTTGGCTTCTGAAGGATTGAAGAAGTAGACCAGAGCCTTGTGGGAAATATTGGGAATTGAGCTTCACTGACGGGCAGTGGGAATTCATGGAAGGTGGTTGAGTGAAGAAGTAGTGTGGACAGATTGGGGTGTGAAAGGCTGACCGGGCTGCAGTATGGTGAATGGGGGGTGGCGGGCATGGGGACTACTCAGGAGCTAAGGAAGGAATTTTACTAGAGGACCGTAAATCCAATGTCAAATCCTTATTCAGGCCTCAAATCTATAGTTTTAGATGGATCAAAAGGAGTACATGAGAAATACTAACTGATCTAGGCGTTACTGTAACAGTTCTCTGGAATTTATGGCAAAGCAGTATTTCTGAGAAAAATAAGAGACACCAAAGAAAAATGAAGGGTATATAGTTAAGACAGAGTGGACTAAACTCTTGGCAATTAAGTGGTAAATTTTTAATTGCAATTTTCAGGTAGGGACCAGGAGTGTAGCTGGTGTAGAAGACTTGTTTAGTATGAGCAAGGCCCTGGCTCTGTCCCCTGTACCAGAGTCACACCCCTGGCCATTACCTTGTTCTTTATACCCCTTGTGTTTTCTTGGGGGGGAGATTATGTTAACTATGTGTTACTTTATGCCAAAACTAATTAAGTTCTTTTATTGGGGGAAATACATGAAATTCTATTTTTCTTTTATGAATAGTTACCCTTAACTCGTTTTTTAACTTCAGATATTAAGGGTATGTGAACTTATGGTAGAGTCATGACTGAATTCCTGAACAGTACAAGGGGCATTTTTACATTTGGAAATGGTCTGATCTTCAGTTTAAAAAAATCCGAAATATCAGATGTTGAAAACAATGAAAGAGCATGTGTAAGTTGATAAAACAATGGCTGCTCAAAGTATTCTGTGCTGTATACTCATGAAATCGCAAAAGCATGAACTGGAAAGGACAAGCATATATGTAAAGCTGTGACTTCATTACTGAAACTGTAGAAAATGTAAATGTCACATCTGTAATGAATGCATGTATCTTTACCACTGCCTTTAAGTCAAGAAGAGTGTGTGTTAAAAACCGTGATTCTTTTTGGAAATTGTATATGATGTCTTGTATATGTCAAAGTCTGACGGCAACACCTCACTGTATGTCTTATGTATTATATTAGCAGCAGATATTTCAGACATAGCAGAAGTAGAGACTCTTGATTCAGTGTCTCTGGCAGTATAATAAAAAAGAGGGGGAGAACTTTCTAGTCTCTAATAAGCAATATATCATTGAGTACTGTCAGATTTTGTAGAAAACCCCACAAGATGATTTATTACATTAATTACCATCATGTGGGTTTCTTGCTGCTAAGCCTACAAATGCAGCCACATTCTAAAGCTGATTTAAGAATGTATTTGGCCAAGATGAAAGTGCTCCTTACTGTGATTAATATATAGTACAACATTTATTTTCTTTTTCTATTCTTTTGCCTTTGCTGTGGTGCAGAATGCTTAATTTCTGTAACTTAGAATTAAATTTGAGATTTAAAGTGCTGCATTTAGGTTTTTTTTTAATATACACTGAATGCCTTTTTGTGTCTTTCCTTTTCTAAATTTAAGTCATAGAAGCAGCATTTTCTAGAGAGAATTTCATAATTATGCCAGTTTAATACTGTACTGAATTGATACAGTCACAGTGCCTCTTCTTACAGTGATACAGCAATCATAACAGATACGCAGGATTCTCAGTCTTATAAAACAGAAGGTCCCTCGCGAGCTGTTTTTGATACAGATTGTAACTCTGATTTGTTCACTTTTGTCCATCCAGGACAAAATATTCATTTAGGCATAAATGTCTACCACTGTCTTTATAGAATCTAGTTTAGAAGAATTAGCAAATATTTACTGTAAATTAAAACATCAATAGAATATTGTTCTCACTGTTTTGTTTTGTTCCATTTTATTGTTTTATTCTTTAAAATTAAAAAAATTAAAAATAAAACAGCAATAGAGGAGGGAGTCAGGTGAGATAGAAAGACTTAGATTTAGTGCAGTAAAACACATTTTGTAAAGATTGAACCTGATGGTTTGTGTACTCAACACTGAGCTAAGTAAGTAGTTTACTTTCCTATCTTAATCCTCTTTATACAACTCTTAAGAAAGAAGTACAACTACCCCATTGTACAATTGAAGAAAGTGAGGGTCAGTTTTAAAAACACATATACTCACAGGCTGGTTAAGCAGATTGCTGGGGTTTAACCCCAGATTTCTTTTCTTTTTCTTTTTTTCTTTTTCTTTTTCTTTTTCTTATTTTTATGTTATTTATTTATTTATTTTTTTACCCCAGATTGGCAAAACTGGACTCATTAATTATCAGCCATACTACCTTTGTCGAGTGAAAGGGGTCAAGTAAGCTAAGATTTTTGAATTTTTTTTTTACTGAACAGAAATTACTTAAGTGATTATTTAGTAACTGTTTTGCCTGAGAGATAAGATTTTTCAGACCAGAAAACCTTCTATTCTACCAGCATCGCAGGTACTGTAGCTGAGACAGGATTTGACTGAGGCTTTTTGGGAAGGAAAAAGAGTCGTCGTCGTGATTGTCATTGTCTTGGCCTTCTAGGGAAGGGAAAAATGAGGCACTATTTCTCAAAGCATGGCCTTGTGGGCCACTTCCGTATTAGCATCATCTGGGGACTTGTTAAATATGCAGGCTCCTGCTTCTTGTTGGCTGCAAGTTAGTGCCTGTGGTGAGGATCTGCCGGGTCAGTGCCTGGTCTCCTGTGCATGTGGGTTTTTCACTCCTTCCAACATACAGCTCCTTGGCCTGGTTTACTTCCTGTGCAGAGACTACAGCTGATATAGGAGAGAAAGGGAAGTAGGCTTTTCTCCTGTACTTTAGAGGTCCTGTGTTGGTTTAATAAATACCAGTATATTTTATGCTCTATTTCTGTTTTCTAAATTTTTATTGAGGAGAAAATTCTCCAGAGACTCTGAAGTCACTTAGCATATATTCAGGAGAAATAAGTAGATGACTAATGTTTATGTAGATGATTTCTGCTGCAGTGAAAAAGACTATCAAAAATCACACTGGACTCACTGGTACTATTGTTCTAAACTTTAGTGTTTCTGAACATGTAGATGAGAAATTTTTTTTACTCTTACTATTGGAAAAGATTAACCAAGCATAAAAATAATTTGCTGGTCAAATAGCCATCATAGCGTACAAGTCTAGTTTTGATTAGTGATGTTAACAACGCTAGAAAACAGCCTGGTTTTAAAGCTTTAAGAGAAAGCATAAAAGTGCAAGTAGTTGCAGTCTTTAAAAGGGAAAGAACAGTTTGTGGATAGTGCTGCATGCCTATAATCTCAACTACTGGTGAGGCTGAGGCAGGAGGATCACAGATTCACACAACCTGAGCAACCTATTAAAAGGGGGCTATGGATAGACTGCAAAATGTGGTGGTCGGGCACTGCATTTGAAATACATTTAATGGCAGTTATAAGGCTATCACAATTTGTTTTCCACTTTTAAAGTAAATATAGCTCACTTTTTTTCTAATAAAGTACAGAGTTTAAGAGCTATTGCTATTTTCAGAAATAAAACATAAGTTGGCAAATATGATCTTTGTAACCCCTGACAAAATTGAAGTTGTTGGCCTAATTTCCTAAAAGTATCAAACAGGGATCTTATTTTTTTAACATACCAAGATCATTTTTCTCCACATAGTCATAAGAAAATTGATTTCACTCAAATGACTACAGCTATAGAAGACAAGCCTCTACATAATAGACAACACTGTAATATTAGTGTATTATGCAGAGGTGGAGAGTGGGAGGAGGGAACTGTCGATTAATGTCATGGATATATTTACTTTGATATGGACTTTTCTTGAAATACTTTTTTTTCCTTATTCTGATAGTAACATAAAGATACTGTCTTGTAGCAATTTGTGTAATGGCCGATAGGTCCTTATTTCCTGTGGAACCAGGCCTGAGAAGAGCTTCCAACCCCATAGTCATAAGTCATTTTCATGCCATTAAAGATGTCCTTGCCACCTACCCTGATCATAGCCGCCGTGAGTTATCTCAGGAACTTTCCTTTTGGCTTTGATGTTAATTCCATCAGCAAATATTTATTGGATACAGCTACTTCTCAACTGCTTTTCCAGACCCTGGGTTTAAAGCATTGAGGTTGTGGGTCTGATGGAGTAACCAGTCCGCTGAGAGAGACCAGACACAAAGCAAATAAATATGACGTGTGTCAGGTGATGATAGGTGCGTGGAAGAAAATCATAGCAAAGGAAGAATGAAGGATATTGAAGTAGGAGAAATGAGTATTTTTTTTTTTTTAAGAAAAGTTCTTTCAAATTTTTGGTATTTGGAGATTCTTTGCACTTAGCATATTGTCTTTATATGTAAGGTGTGATGAAAATATATCGTGAATATTAAAATTAAAAAAAATGTTTACAGTAATAGGTGCATTGTCATTAATACCCCTCAAAATGCTCCCCTTGCTTTGAACACACACACTTAATATTGCTTTTGCCACTTTCTGAAGTTCTGAAAGTCCTCTCTCACACCTTTACAAGGTGCAATCAGCAATGCAGTGAGTGCTGCTGCTGAGTGCCTGGATTAAAAAAAAAAAAAGAAAACTAGTTAAAGCTGGAGGTATAGCTCAGCAATTAAATATATTTCTACCATGTGTGATACTCTGGGTTCAATCTCAGAACCAAATTATTTAAAATTAGCACTGCAAATTTGAAGAGTCATTTTCAAAACTTTTGAACTTTATAAACATTAACAGTTTGATACAGGCTGGGCATGGTGACGCACACCTGTAATCCCAGCACCCAGGTAGCTGAGGCGGGAGAATTGCTGCAAATTCAAGGCCAACCTGGGCTGCAAAGTGAGTTCAAGGTCAGCCTGAACTGCATAGTGAAGCCCTGTCTCAAAAAGACAAAAACAAAAGTGACAAGAATGATAGAATAAATATATTTCGAGGACAATTAATGGCAATGTATTTTTTGCAATTTTTTAAAAATTTAAACATTCACTATATTTTTGATCACACAGCACATTTGTAGTTACCTTCCCTGTGCCATCCACTAGTTTAGCTTTACTCCCCACTCCAAAAAACTTAACCCTGCACTGAAACCAGGATTGGTGTTTTATAGTCCTCATGGGCATAAGCCAGACTCCTTCCCAGCTGCTTACCTTCCCTCCTGCTCAAGCAGTTTTGTCCAGGGATGTCATATCCTCGTGTTTGCCTAACCATATGGTACCCAGCCTTTAAAATGGACCTAAGTCTAAGTCCCTCCATGGATTAGAGCTCCTCTATAGCTTTCACTCTATTTGACTTCTCATTCTCTCATCTTCTTATTTTTCTGAATTCCTGTAAGCTGTACCACAAACTCAATGCCTGATTGTATAGTGGTGTGTATGGTCTTTTTAATTAGTTTTATGTGTGTTAGTTTTCTTTCTAACTATGATGTAGTCTTCATAACCATCAGGGACTTGCCTTTGACTGCACCACACAGGTCTTCTTGAAATGCTCAAGCCACAGTGGGTACTCACAAGTATGGATTAAATATTCATTTCAGACTTAGCTTCAGAAATATAAATCTGCTCACCTGATTTCTTTACTTTTAAAATTTAAAAGACAATCTTATTTAATAAACTTAATGACTTACCATTCACTGGTTTATAAAGAGAATGTCTTTGCTCTGTAAAACAAAAGATGTGACAAAATACTCTTAAATGAAAATAAGAAAAGTTAAACATCAGGTAATGCTTCTTACAGCTTCATATGTATTGCTTTAGTAAAATCACATAAGGATGTGTTAGGTAGGTTTGTTTTTATTTTAAATTGGATATTGCAGCAATACAAACAAGTGGATCTGAATTTAAATCTAACGTGAATCTACTCAAATTATATGAGAATGTAAGATACTGCACTAATTAAGTGTTTTTCCATGCCATTTCCTAACAGTGGAGGGAGTAACTGGATTAATGGGGCATAGAGCCTGTGTTAATAAGTATACAAAATCTACTGCATAAAAACTTGACTCAGGCTGTTGAGAAGTACTCCTGAGCTGTTGCAGAAGCTCATCCTAGGGCCCTGTCCAGGGCACACACGGAGCACTTGGAAGTCAGTAACCAAAACGCTTTTAGTCCACTGATAACACTTACTGAAAGCACATTTCACTGTACTGGAGTTTTTGTGATGCTTTCTTTTGAGAAGCTTACAGTAACTTTAAGTGGTAAGTAGTATGATTTCAGTGAATGATACCGTCAAGAAAGAAATGTGAGTTCATTCAAAGAAACAAAGCCAGCCATGCCTTCTGCAAAGAGAATTTACTGCCTTACAGCCAAAACCACAGTAGTGATGTAAGGACAGCAAGGATCTCTGAAATAGCTTCTTGCAGGGGTGTGGCATATAGATAGAAGTGGGTAATACAAGCAAGAGGTCTAGAAGGAAAGACAGACTTTTTTTTATTAGTGCATGTTTGTAGCACAAAATGATTACATTCCTTATGCAGAGTTGATTCATGTACATAATAATCTTAATTTTCTTTTTTCCCTTCTCTCCCTCCCCGCTCCATCTCTTCATCTCCTTCCATTTTTTTTTTAAAGAGAATCTCAGTATGCAATTCAAGCTAAACTTGAAATCACTTGTGTAATGTAAACTGGCCTCAAACTCAGGGCAGTCTTCCTGCCTCAGCCTCCTGAGTGCTGGATTATTGTTATGTGCCACCACACCTTTGACAATACGTGTTTACAGTGCATGCATTCCTTGTGTGGAGTTGGCACATGTACATGACACATCTTAATTCCTTTTCTCGTCTCTTTCCTACCCCTCCTCCATCTTCCTTCTATCGCCTGATCCCATCCACATTTGAGAAAGATCTATCTCACTACTTCCTATTATCTTTTATTTTGCTGTTTATTTATACTTTGGGATTCTTATGTAAGAGAAATCATATAATATTTAAGCTTGTGTGTCTGATTTATTCACTTGACATTATGAAGACAGACATTTTTAAAATGCGTGTGACATTGCATGTCCAGAAGCTGTCCCTTTCTTTTCATTCTCAGGTCAAGGCTTAGGTTGTTTATTGAAATACATGTGGGGCATCTGTGGAGTTAAATTCTTTTTATTGCTTCATATATTTATTCAGTTATTCTTCATGCCTTCATTTCTGTGTAGCCCTGGTGTGTCAGTATATATGCTGGGTACCTAGGATATATGAAAGACAATGATGTGATGGGGAACAGACACCATATTGCTAAGTACAGAAAGACTGTCTCTTGTTGGATTTGCTGGCACACACCTGTAATCCCAGCTCCTTCAGAGGCTAAGCCAGGGGATCACAGGTTCTGGGCAATTTGGTAAGATTCTGTCTCAAAACAGAACAAAAAGGGATGGGGGTGTAGCTCAGTGATAGTGTGCTTTATGTAGCATGAAAAGGAGAAGGAGAGAGAATATTGGTTCTCGGTGTCTGTTAAGGCTGAACTTATCATTTCTTATGATTCAGCAATCTACTTCTAAATACAGACACAGTAGAAATGTGTGCACATGCTCACCAAAAGATACCTACTAAAATGTTTGAATCAGTTTTATTAGAAATAGCCTCAAACTGAAAATTTAATAGGACACAGAGTCCATGGAGTAGAAAAACAAGTGATGATAAATTCATACAGTGGAATGTTACATAGCAAAAGAGCGTAAGTTACAGATATACATCAATGTGGGTGAAGATCACAAACATAACATTGTATCTGACTCTAAAGAGTCAGATACAAAAGAATTTGTGTCCTAAGATTTCATCTGTAACAGGTTACAGTAGTAGGCCACACAAACCATGATGCTTCAAGTCAGAGCAGTTTTCTTTGTGTGAGGGAATGACAGAACAGGAAGGCTTCTGAGGTGTTGGTGACATTCTTCGTCGTGGTCTGGGTCCTGATTTGTGAAAATCACATGCACTTGATTATTAGTGCACTGCACTGGTGGTGAACCTATGGCATGTGTGCTGCAGTGAGCACAGAGAGCCCTCTGTCACCACACATGCCAAGTGTGCAATTTGTTTTTTCTAAGCTAAAACCTCAGTATTTGGGTTTAATTGCAATGTTGGCCCTTTGTGGTAAATAAATGGATTTGGGGTTGCAGTTTGGGTACTTGTCTCTAAAAGGTTCTTCATTACTGATCTACCGTATTACTTGAGTGTTACCCCTAATAAAAAATTTTAAAATGAAATGGGTCAGAAAGTTTCTAAAAGTGTAGCTAAATACAAAGTGATTGTAGTGAGTCTACACTTTATTATCAGTTTTCTCTAGTCTTACTTGATTTTGTTATTCTCTAAAAAACTTACTACTTTTACTTGTTTTTAAAACCATTTCCTTCTCTTTATTCATAGTAAATGAATGAGGGTATCTTTACCTTTCCAGCTTCTTCCTGTGTCACATCCCAAGCTGTATGGGAGACTATGACAGTGTAGCACTTTTCTTCAGTTCTATTTTTGAGTAGATACAATGGCTCTTAGTAAGATCAAGGCCTAGTAGAAAGGAGGAAAAGACTTGACAACAAGGCTGGACTGAGGATGAGTTGAGGAGATTGATGTTCTGTTGACTCTGAGCAGGGCAGATTGGCTTGATGCTGTAAATGTGGAAGAGAGGCAGAAATGAGAGAGCCTGCTCCTCACCAGAGACCTGTCTCAGGTGATGACACCATGCCCTACTGCAGCCCTTCAATGATCATCTTCATTAGCTCCACTTCACAGGCTGATTAATAGTCCTTACTTAAGTCTAAGAGACTCAGATGTTCTTTTCTCACATACCATTTAAAAGAACGTTGAAAAAAACCATGTATTAGTCGGGCATGGTGGCGCACGCTTTTAATCCCAGCGCTCGGGAGGCTGAGGTAGGCAGAGTGTTGTGAGTTCGAGGCCGGCTTGGGTTACAACACGAGCACAGGATTGGCCTGAGCTACCTAGTGCGACCCTGCCTCTAAAAAACTAGGTCCGGGAGTTTGGCTCAGTGGCTTAAGTGCCTGTCTTTCAGGTGTGAGGTTGTGAGTTGGATCCCCGGTGCCAATTACTTTTAATTGACAGCTGAAGATTTTCAATGTAAGCTTCAGGTTATTTTTGTCAAAAGGAAGTAGAAAATATTAAATATTTTGTAAATGAAGATGAGGATTGACTGTAAATAGAACTGGTATCTCCTGATTTGAAAATAGTTGAAGGCCTCGTGAATAAAAGCACATTGAATCTAAAAGAACTGAATAAAAATTTAAGCCTGTTTTATGTTGAACATCTTTGTAGTTCTATAGAATATTCCAATTCCGGTTAAAAGAATCAACCTCTCTATTTGTAGCTTCTTCAGATGTCCTAAATTTGTAACACCTCAATTCAGGCTCCAAAACCTGTTTCTAATGGCACATATTACCTGTATCAGGATCTGTATATGATAGAGGACAGGAAATGCTAGGTATTTAATCACTGATTTATAAATTTTGTTTAACTTCTTGAGGTCTTTTATACTTCAGAGAATGTGCCATAGTGTATTTGGAATAGCAGTATGCACAAATCTGTCTCCATCTCAGAGTTACAAATTTTAGAAAATATCGTATGTGAAGGTTGAGAGACTGCATTTGTTTTTTCCCTGAAGTTGTCTGTGTATGTTTATTTCTTAGAAAATCTTTACTTGAAGTTGCTTGAAGTTACTGTGTTAGATATTTGAGTAAGTAGCCAAAATAAACAGATGTGCTGGCCCCTTTGGTTTTATGTATAAATAATCAAGGAAGCCAGCTGGTAAAATGTTATATTCAACTGTGGATGGAAAGATAAGCATCCATATAATTTATATAAGTAATTTCAACTAGAAAAGATAGCATAACTGAAAGTTAAGGGTATTGAAGCATAAATGTAATCTTTCAAAAATGAATTTTAGAAATGTGATCTCTCAAAAATGTGCCTATATAAATATCTAAATAGTGAATTTTAGTTCATTTCACTTTATAAGGTTATGTGGATTTTAGCAATTATACCTTAGAATTGTCATTTTAAAATAATCTGGTGATTCATGTGTGTATATGTAGTAATACAAAGAGTAGTGTGTTTTGGAAACAAAATTCAGTTTATTAAAAACTTCATTTTTATTATTGAGTATGGTAATTAATTACAAAGGTTATTGAGCAAACTTACAAGTTTTAATGTCTTTCTATATGATTGGGGTAAATTTATACTTCAAAACCAGAAACTGCATTTTTTAATATTTTTCTAGATTCATTTCTATATTTGCCTCAACAATTAATAGGATAGTCTGGATTTCTGTTGTGTAATTCCATCTTTAAGGTTTCTCTTTTGAGTTTCACCCAGCCTGTGTCTAACATAGTAGTGATGGTTTTTTGACAGTGTTTTTATAATGATAATATCTCTAATTTAAGTTATTACTAATATGAAACCATTTAGTGACGTAATTATACTTAACCATTACCCAAAACATACCTAAAGTAGAGTAGGGTTTCCTGTATAAGATATAAGGCACTAGAACTTTGTTTCTCAAAATGTAATCTCTCAAATCTTATCATGAGTATAGAGTTGCTAGTTAAAATGCAGATTCCTAACTAAGCCTGTCATCTGATGATTTGCATTTGACCCAGTATGCTGAATGATATCCAAGCATAGTAAAGTGTGAGAACCACTACTCTTGAACCATATTACTTCACTATGAAAGATCCGTAACAAGCCAGATATGGTGGTGCCTACCTTTAATCCCAGCACTCGGGAGGCTGAGGTAGGAGGAGCATTGTGAGTTCGAGGCCTTCTTGGGCTACAGTGCAAGTGCAAGGCCAGCCTGAGCTACATAGTGCGACCCTGCCTCAAAAAACCAGGGCCGGGAGTTTGGCTCAGTGGCTAAAGCGCCTGTCTGGCAGGTGTGAGGTTGTGAGTTCAATCCCCGGTGCCGAAAAAAAAAAAAAAAGCTGTAACAGTAAGAACCATCTCAAATCCTTAAAGCAGAGTGTAAATAATAAATTGCTAAAATAATGTTCTAGGAAAAGACATACCCCCTTCCTTACATCTGGATTATAATAGCCTAATTCATGTTTCATTGTCTTCTTGTTGTGGCCATGAAATTTTATACTTGTTTTCCTCCAAAACGCAAAATGTTTTTATCACTTAGTACGAACTGTCCTGCAGCGATGTACAGAGTACTTACAAAATATGTTTACCTGAATCGCTGTAGAAGGGGAAATATCAAATTAACTGCCATAGAAGATCTGTTTAGTTATTTTTTCAATATAGATTTCTAGTGATGTGTTAACAAATACAAATTCTGTATTTTAGTTTAATTGAATAAAATGAACCAGTCCAACCTGTGGTTTCACAAGTGAAGTGATTCAGAATGAGTCGGTCGGCTCTCAGGGGACCTCTCACACTGCATAGGATGAATAGCATACATCTCTCCCACATTTTTCCTAAAACAAAGGCTGCCTCTAAGCGCACTCAGCACAGACCTTCACACACTGAACTATGTGCCATTGTCATAGGAAGCTCACTTTGTCATGGGCCATACTGTTATCTAGAACATGTATTAAACTGAAGTTGGCTTTTACAAAGTGACAGGTCTGTAAATATCATTTATCAGTGATCTCTGTAAAATTGATTCCTTCTTTCCCTTTTCATTATAAACAGAAACTTTATTTCAGAGTAGAAAGTGCATTGTCTGAACTCATCAACACCCTCTCTATCCCTCCCCTCCCCAATTTGTTGCAGACCAGGATGAAAGAGCAGCTGAGCTCAGCAGGGAGCAGAACGAGAAAACCATCCGGAGCACACAGACTGCGCTCCGCAATTTCCGAGAGTTCCTCATCTCCAAGTACCCTTCTGAAACAAGAGAAATTTATGTCATCCCTTGTAAGGAGTTGGATGCCTACCTTGCCTCTTTCTTTGTTGATGCCAGGCAGAAGGATGGGTCTGAGTACGAACCCAACAGCTTGGCGAATTACCAGTGTGGGCTTGAACGGTATCTGAAAGAGCACAGGTATGGCTACAGTATCACCAGGGACAAGGAATTCAAGCGTTCACAGGAGGCCCTGAAACAAAAGCAAATCGAACTTCGATGCAAAGGAAAAGGAAATAAGCCACACAAGTCCATGAAACTCACCTTTGCTGATGAGCTCATCCTGCGGAAAAGAGGACTGCTAAGCCGATATAATCCTGAAGGTCTGCTCAACCTCGTCTGGCTCAACAACACAAAAGCTTTCGGGCACTGCACAGGTTTCCATGGATCTACCTTGAAGTGGGGGGATATCCGACTTCGGATAACAGAAACAGGGCTGGAGTACTTGGAGTGGATGGGTCAAGACACTGGTGATCTGAATGCCAAAACCAAGAGAGGGGGTACAGACTCCCGGGTGTATGCCACCCAGCATGCCCCACAGACCTGTCCCGTGCAGGACTATAAGGAGTATGCCCAGCGGCGGCCCCCTGCCATGCGCTATGAGGATGCCCCTTTCTACTTGTCCATCAAGCCAGTTGTAAACTTGGCAGCTCTGCATTGGTACAACTGCCAGGCTCTTGGCAAGAACAAGCTGGCCAAGATGGTGAAGACCATGTGCGAGAAGGGCAACATCCCTGGCCGGAAAACCAACTTCAGTGTGTATCAGAGCTGCAGCACCTTGTCCGAGGCCCAGAGCAACCAGCTGGTGCTTATCTGTAACAACCTGAGCCAGCAGGCTGCCCAGTCGGTGGCCGGGCACTCCAACAGCGGCAATTTCATTGTCTCTGCCTCCTATGACTCTTCCTCAGACACTGCGTGACCAGGTGGCTTGAGCAAGACCCCAGCTTGCTTACTGTGTCCCGAGAAACTGTGATTATGCACTGCTTCTCGTTCTTTCTCTGCCCTCAGTGTTAACTTTATAAAAAAATATATTTTTTCTTTTTACAAATAAGCCAATGGAGATAGTTTAGTATTACTAACATAGTTATTTATAGGGTTAAGACAAATAAATGTCCTTGTGGGTTATTACATGTGATTACTGTTACAGACTTTACAAAACCATAATGGTTCTCAGGCAACACAGAGTAGAGAAAGAATTCCGTTTTTAAAATATCAAAGAGGAAACCGAGTCATTGTAGACTCTTTGTCCTCAACTCCTGCTTTTCCTTCCTAACCTGCCTCTCACTTTTTGTCTCCTTCAGGTGGCTTTCTTTTTAGTTTTTAAAATTTTGTATTAATCAAGAGGAGACAATACTAATTTCACTGCTCACACAAAAATACTATTCAGCCAGATCAGAATATGAAAGTGTGGTTTAACCTCAAAGTATTTACATTCATTTTTGCTTAATTAGTTCCTGTGCCTCATATTTTGTAGTGTACGAAGATGCAGATGTCTAGCTAACATTTTCTCTTATGAGGGGAAGAGAGTAGAAGGAGGAATAAAGATGCCATTTTGGGGGAAGTTTTGTAATTTTTAAATAATATGCAGAGTCTAATATTGTGGCAAAAAGACTGTTACATAGTTCAGTTTTACTGTGTGTTTGAACTCAGATAGAGTATATTATAGTCCTAAGAAATCGGGGTAAATGTTTTATCAGAGTCACAAAAAGTTCTAAAACTACCCAAACTTTTAAAACGTTCCCAAGCGTTAGGTTGTTTATCAAGCATGAAGAGAAGGTAGAGAACAAAAAAGTCTTACTGAAAATCCAAAAGCACTAGTTAACACAACAAAAACACATCCTCTTCAAAGCTCAGATCTCGTGAATTATTTATTTATTTATAAGCCTTAAACTTCAGTCTCTTTTCCCTAGGGAGTTTACTTGATTCTGCAATGAGATCAAAGGAGTATTGACACCAATTTTAAGTAATATGTTTTGGTAACAGGTTTAGCTAAATTCAAAGCAATCTTGAAAATATGCAAGTTTCTTCTACAGGAAATAAAATGATACTTATCTGAAGTATTCTTCCCCCGTTGTAATAATAATTTTAAAATTGGTTAAACATTTGTGGCAGTTTTCTGAGGTCTTTGTTTTCAGTGATGAATTACTATACTAGTTAAGACACTTCAAAAATAAAATAAATTTAGAGTTTAGAACCATAGTAAAGCGAGCTAGGTTTTATTCTATGTGATCATTAACATACGTAACTCCAAATCTTAATTGGTTTTTCTGGACCTGGGCATTTTATTGGGAGGTATTTGTTCTTTAAAGCAAACTCATAATATTCATTATCTAGGTATGTAGGTGGCATTTTATGTGTTAATTTATTGTAGGACCATGAAAAGTTTAATTCTCAACTGCTTTGTCATGTAGCCAAGCTGTTCCATGTCAAGGCATTTCTATCACTAAATCCTAAGTACATAAAGACATTCCTCTGTGTGAGCTTCCATTTGGCACAGGAGTGGGAAGTCTGCTGTTGACTTTATGTGGTGGAATTAACTTCATTTTTGTGACTTTTCTTCCATAAAGAAGCATCCAGTTGTGCATCCAGAAACAAGGAGAAAGGGTAGAGCATAATTTCTATGTATTTTATTTTAATCCTTTCAATAACTTTGGAAAGAAAGTAAATTATTTCCATTTTATGGTAAGATCATGATAAATCAGATTAGATCATAACCAAGAAAATAGAAGTCTGTCATCTTCAGAACTTTTTGCTTCCCTGTTTTCAGTACTACCCTGTAATTAGTTCCCAGTGAGTGATTTGAGCTGGAAATGGGGGCAGTGTCTTTCTGTCTCTGAAGGCTGATTGAAAGTAATGCTGAGTGATCCTTCATGGCAGCACACTGTGTTCTCTACCCTCCCCTTCCTCCAGTTTATTCATTTGAAATTAGAGCCTCTTCCTCCAAGTTCTCTTCATGAAACCTTGCTTTTTAGAACTGGTCCATCTGTGCACGAAGTAACCTTACTTTAATGGAACTGTTCCTTGCATGTTTTTATGTGAGATACCTCTCATTTTTAAAAGTTTTTATGTAACAAAATGTGATTGTGCATTTTATTTTTAAATGGCATTGTTTCTAAATTCTTGATATGTTGTTGACAGCAAAGTAAATTTGTCTTGAGGGTGAAAGCAGACCTAGAAAATTTTGAATTCCTGTTTGTTTACTGAAGTACCAGAATGAAAAATCTATCCTGTCTAATCATACTACATTTTCATTTAGACTAACTTGAGAATGTGAATTGTTTTTATTTATTTATATTTTGCTGTGATCAGTCAAACCTAATAGAAACACTGTGACATTCAGATTCAGAAAAACAGTTTTTCTGAAGAATAGTTTGGTAGTTGGTAGAAAATAGCCAACTTAAAATACAGTATTTTTGAATATTGAGTTATAAAAAACCTACAACTAACACTAAATTTTGTATTTTTATCTAAGGACATACCACTGCCAGAGGCTATGCTTATTATTTGAAAGTTTAACTTGCAAAAAAAAATCATTTCCCACTGTGGCAAGGGTAGGTGCCAGAATCAGATATGTGCTTTAGAGAAAGTTCAGCATTCCCCAGGTGCTCACTACAACCCAGTGTGCTGCCTTTTCAGCCACATATAAACGACAAAACCATGTGTGCAGAGTTTCTATATTGCAGTCATTGTAATGTCATGTAAGAAATCTCCAGTTCCTCACAGAACTCTGGAAATTTTGCATTTTCTACTACAAAAACACTGAGCCCATCTGTCAGCATTTGGATGGCATAGTTATATAATTCAATCTTTCTTCCATATTCATTAAAGTGACTGACTCTTGCAAACCATAAATGTTAGCAATTTTTTTTTAAATACAGTATTGGAAAAAGAAGTATTCAGGGTGTTTATGCAAGACAATTTATTCTTAAAATTCTACTAAAATCATTCTATTCTGAATATGGGGTGTGTGTGTGTGTATATAAAATTGAACTATTTATTTTTTAATTCTGTTTTCAGTACTAGGAATCGAACCCATGGCTTCACATCTAGTAGGCTAGTGCTCTACTGCTGCACTGTATCTCCAGTCCTTGAAATACTTATTTTATATTTCCCCCATGTTAAATTTTTCCAATGTTAAATCATTGCGTGCTATTCAAAAAGAGTAGTCCAGAATTTTTCTGGCATAGATCAAGTCTGTTTTTTCAGATCATTATTGGCTGAAACTTTTATAGTATTAATTTGTCAGAGTTATGTGGGTTAGCTTCCAGATACCATGAAATCAGTGACTTCATTGAGATGAAAATTGATAGTCACATAAGTACATAATTATTGGGCAGCTAGTATCTAGACACTGGGAAGAGTACAAAGATGTATAAAATAGTTCCTACTCTCAAATTCATAAAAGACGTTTTTGAGAGCCCAGCAAAATCTCTATGCCAGTACTACTTCATAGACTCCCAAACTTTGTACTCCTGAAATTTGTCCGTGATTTATTCAGTGCATATGTTGATTTTTTGCAGAATACCTAATACTGCTTTGAATATTTTGTGGAGAATCTTCCTTAGAGTCTGTTTTAAAATCAATGAGAAGGTGAAGCCATTTCTGTTATCATCTGTTATGTTCACACAGGTCCACACAGGCATAGGAATGTACAGATTTGTCATCAACAACCATTGTTAAGTACAATGTAGCCTTCTACCAAGTGTTTTTATAAGTTGTTTCTCTTAATTCTCACAATAGTCACTTTAGGTAAAGATCGTTATTTCTCTTTTGTAATTGATGAAATCAGAGCAGTCAAATGGGTTGCCCATGTCACATTTATTGCATAAAAACTTCACTACCTGAACCTAGATCCTGATCCCACTAAGCCCTGTCCTTTTCTGTTGTATCTACTTGTTTGAGGAGTGATTTGCTTGTGCTTTGTGGTAGGCCTTCTGAAGTGATAAATGGTAACAAAATCCCTGGTGTAATAAAATCATCACTCTTCATTTAGCTCCATATTGATTGAGATCAGTACTATCAGCTGACATGTTTGTGAGCAACATAATATTTAGACCCTATTACTATACTTATTTTAAAATGAGACATTTAGCAGAGTTTATTTCTTCTGGCTATTAGCAAAGAGCAGAAGTTTGTGTCATTCTTTAAAGAACACATAACTTTGTCATAGAGGTGTGTTCATATGATATATGTGATTGACATTTGTTCAACCCCAAGTAAAGCCAAAACCCGTTTACAAGAGAGTTCCTTATAATTCAAACAGGGAAGGGGAAAGTTCTAAGTAGAAGGAATGCCTCTCTTAAGTCCATAAGCCAATATTACCATCAACCAGGGCCTAAGTATTGGTTTTCAGTCTGCCAGGGAATTTAGCCTCAGCTGCAATTTTAGAAGCAGCAAATTAACAGTACTTGTGAGCCGCGCGTGGTGGCGCACGCCTTTAATCCCAGCACTCGGGAGGCTGAGGTCTGTGGAGCGTTGTGAGTTCAAGGCCGGCTTGGGCTACAACGAGAGCACAAGGCTGGCCTGAGCTACGTAGTGCGACCCTGCCTCAAAAAACCAGGGCCGGGAGTTTGGCTCAGTTCCTTAAGTGAGTTCAATCCCCGGTGCCGCAAAAAAAAAAAAACAAAAAACAAATAGTACTTAGTACAACATATTGTTATTGTTTTTCTTAACAAATTATGACTGCTGTAGCAGAAACCTTTCTGGGCAAAAAATACCATCTTTGTGATTCTCATAGTAGAAATAGGTTGTGAAGCTATTCAGATTTTTTCTAGTTCAATTGTATCCACAGTTAATTATTAAAGAAGTATTTCTGATTTTAATCACTCACTTCTGAGTGGTTTCTCTATTTAAAGGAAAGGTGTAATTTGATCTTTATTTCTTTAGCTAAAATGAAGTCATAGTACTTAGCACAAATTTTTAAAAACTGTTATATAAGTTTCTAAACCTAAGAATAAAAACCAAGAGGATTATATGATAATTTCTTGCAGTAAGATATTTTTAAAAGATTCACTCATTAAAAAGTTATAGGGGAGGGTTATATAGCTCATTGGGTAGAGTAGGTGAGGCTCTAGATTCAATACCTAGAACCAAAAAATAAGTAGTTATAAATACTATCAAATTAGCAAATTTGCTATCAGTTTAATAAATTTTCCCCAAATAGAATTTGTTTATCCACAATATATCTCAACACATCCATGGTGTGATATGGTACAGATAGACCATTGGCAAGGGCATCCCCAAAATTTCCCCCCCTAATATATGATATGAAAACTTCAATATTCCTCCTGCCTTAGATCTGGCTGAGATGATGTGAAAGCATAGTTTTATATAAACCATAGTGATGGAGCTAGGAAAATTGTAGAAAGTCTTATCAAAACTGGAATTTAAAAATACATATACTGCAGACACCCTATTAATGGACTGATGTGTATCTAGTTATATAATAACAGAAAGTAAATACCAATAACTCTCAATTCACTTTTTTTTTTTTTTTTTTGGTACCAGGGATCGAACTTAACGACCTTGTGCTTGCTAAGGTAGGCATTTATACTGCTGAGCTAAATCCCCAGCCCTCAGTTCACTTTCTAAACAAAGAAAAGGAAGATTCTCAAAATTTCTCCTGGCTCAGCTATTTCTAAGTTACCAAAATTGACTGAAGACCTGATTTGTTATTGAAAATTATGTATTTTTTAAAGATAGCATTTTAATACATTAAGTTGAGTTTCATGTAAATTGTGACTGTTGAATTAGAATCAGACAGTATCACTGGGCCTGGTGGTGCACGCCTGTAATCCCAGCACTCAGGTGGTTGAGGCAGGAGAGTAGTTGCAAGTTCAGGACCGGCCTGGGCTACAAAGCCAGTCTGAACTACATAGCGAGACCGTGTCTCAAAAAGAAAAAAAAAAAAAAAACAGAACCAGAGAGTATCAATTAGGTCAGAGCCCTAATATAGTTACAATATTAATTATGTCATAATATAAGTCATTGCCTTGTTGAATTATAATCATAGAGGGTAGCTCTGGGAAAGACTCAACAGGTAATCTAATCCAGTAATTTCTAATGCTGAGAATAGGGGTACTATGTCTTCTGGGGGTGGGAGGGCAAAGAGATGGAAACAAGAAAGAGATTGCATCTTCGCATATATTCCCCAGGATTTTCATGTTCCCTAGTATCCTGCCTTCCTTTGAGACTGACTAGACTGAGCTGCTTTTACCTTTGTCAGGTATCTTTCAGGTGTGCTAGCTGGAAAATAAGATTGGAAATATCTGATCCACTCTTCTTTTACAGATGAAAAAACAGCCCCAAAGAGATGAGATGTTGGCAACTTGTTAACTTGGAGCCAGCATGAAGACTCAGGCACCTAGATTTCTTGTCCATATGTAAAGGGGTGATAAGAGTTTAGGAAGGAAAAACAACCCCATGAAGTTAACCCTGAGTTAGAAAAGAGTATCTTTTCCTTGTTTTCCAACTGCTAATTTTTTTAAACCCTCATTTTTATAAGATTCAAGCTGCCAGTTTCCAAATGGGCTATTTTTGAATGTGATATTTCAGTTTTCGTTGCGTAGTGTAGTATCTTGATTTTCACAGCTTGTCATTGTGCTTAGCTAGGATAATCTCTAAACATAATTGTTTTTTTTTATTCTGACAAATATCTCTCAACCTACCTCATTTATATTTTGTTTTCAGTTATAAATGGGAAACATATCCACAATCTTGAAGTATTTGAATTCCAATGACAGATCATGGACTAAAAACTAACTTGTATTTAATTTGGTATTTATTGGACATTCAGCTATATTCTATAACAGCTATATTACTTGTTTGGGATTCAGGCCACAATATCTTCTTTTGGTCTATGGAAGGTTTTTGTTTGTTTGTTTGTTTGTTTTTTTGGTACTGGGGTTCGAACTCATGACCTCGCACTTGCCAGGCAGGTGCTTATTATGGAAGGTTTTTTGAAAATCGTATTTGAAGGTTTTGAACATATCCTTAGTCAAGAAAGTCAAATTTGTAATTAGGATGGTTGAATTTATTTAGAGGTTGTAAAGGGAAACTGGTAGCTAATTAAAGAGGCCCACAGCAGGAAGATGAAATACAAAGTATATTTCTCACATCTCACCTTTGCTTCTGAAAAGAAATACAAGAAATTCCACAAAATCTTAATTTATAAATTATACTTAACCACTTCATAATGGAATAAAGGTCAAATTCTGGGTTGTTAAGAGGTACAATGTACTTATTTTTTTTATGGAATGCTGAATTTTGCTAGTCTTCTAATGTGTGTCTTGGTATTACACTGGAATTAGAGAACATTTTTACCATTATGCATTGATTTCAATAAGAGCTTTCAAAATGCTTTGACATAATTTTGTTTGTGGTATGTAGAATTAAAAAGGTAACAGCAATATAGAATACTAACAGTAATTGTGCAAACAATATTTTAGTGATTTTATGCTTGTTTATTTTTTGTAATTCTTATATTTTATAAATCAAATATCAGTATACTTCCACTAGGAATTAATTTATAATTGATTATTTATACTGGATGAAATAGCAGGTCCGTGTTTGTTGTTAATCCACTCAGATTAACTTTATCTAACTGAACTTTTATATCAATAATTCATTATATTACAACTTTTTAAATAGCATTTATACTAAAGAACTTTTGTTTTATAAAGTATTTGTTACAAAAAATCTTGCCAAAAACCATTACAATTTCTATGCATTGTATAAGTCAGTGATGTCATTGTTGAGATTTTGCATGTTGTTATAGGTGCTCTTTCATATGTGTTTGTGATATTTATGTGGAATTGTTAACCATTGCTGCTATCACTTACTGTAGTTCAAGTGACAAACTGTGCTAAAAGGCTGCACCAGTCAACATTAGTATGTGTGGCTTGAGAAAGTATGTACTTAATTGTTTAGTATTTTGAGCCAGCACTTAATGGCCTCTACAGAAGGAAATATTACAGTTGTCAAGTAGTGTCAAACTTGAAAATCATCGTTTCATTGTATATCATTCCAGAGTAGGTCAGCTTTTCTTCCACCTTTTTCCAACTCTGAAAGTGGAACATTTTTAAAACGGGAAAGAAAGCAAGAATTTTTTCTAAGTACTTCTTACCCTAGAATTTTAAATCTATTTTCTTCCTCAGACACTTGAGCACCTTACAGAAAAAAAAAAAAAATAGTGACAAATAGAACAGCATAATTTCCCTTGATGTAGAAAATTTTAACACTGAAAAGTGTAACAGTAGAAGACTGTGAGGTGCATACATTATCTTAGTTGGTTATCGTGTCTTGTTTGGATTGTATTAAATAAGAATTTTATTTTATTTATAAGGGAAACCTTACGTTTCCCAGATACTGACTTTGACATTCAGTATCTGCGTAGATTTATTTATTTGGTTGCCTTATGACCTTCAGGATTTTTTCAAGCTAGCCTGTCTACTTTGGCTCTTATTGTTTCCCATCTTGTGTCAGCAGTTCCAGACAAATTCTGAAAGTAGAGAGAAAATTTTCTAACAGATTAACTCTGCTATACTTCGTTAAATTTTAACGTGGGGAAAATATTATTACATTTACACACTTTTAAAATGGAGAGGAAATTGTCATAAAATATTAAGAACACTGCTTCCTCAAAACCAACATGCCAAAACACCTCACTTGGTGCAAGGTTTCCTCCTGTTAGTTCAGTGAGTTTATAATTACAAAATTCCTTTAATGAAGGGATAATCTCCTCAATTATATGGAAGCTTTTTGTGTGACTGTCAGATACACAGCCACCGCCAATGCTGTATTGGAAGACATTGCTGCTGAAATTACTGATTTAATTCTAAGAATATTAAAACTAATTCATCAAGGTCCCCTGCCACTTCTTTGCTTAGAGGAAAAGAAAGGCAAAATTTAACTCTGAGCCTTTTCTTCACAATATGCTTTAAACATTCACCCTTCAGTGAGGTGATAAAGCAATAAGCAGAAATTCAATTAAATGTGGGCCAAAGAAGTGCTGCCTTTGTCCCTTGGCCTTCAGAGTCTCACAGAAGTATTTTTTGATTCCTGCATTGGGAATTTCCAGGCAAAGCCTTTGTATGAAGAATTTCTTTTCAGTTTTGGACACCAAAGATTATGGCATGATGTATCCTGATCATTAACTATTTCCATTAGCTAGAATCGGGCATATGTGTTTGAATCCTGTTCTTGGATTTTTTTAGGTCTCCTAGGCCTGTCTTGATGCCTCTATGCCTAAGATAATTTTTCAGTCAAATAATACATATATATGTATTAGGTTTCTTTAAAGTTTCCATTTTCCCCCATAACTTTACATGTTTTCACTGCTAAATTTACATATAGATTTGCCATATTAGCCCCCTGATGAGTAATAGTTTGTACCTTTTAAATAAAATTGTAGTTATAACCCTGTAGGCCTGAAACCTGGTGATAGAATAACTGGATGCCCTTTGGATTCAGTAGAATCACCATGCATGACTCATTTATCTGTTAAAATAAAGAATGCTCATGGTTTAGTGGAATGAATTCTGTGCTCAACTTCAAAGAGATCTTCCATTTTGTAAGAGTGTATTTAAGGTTTATTTTACTCATCACTTAGAAGTTGGAAAGAAAAGGTTAGATTTACCAATTTCAGTGCTAAAATTCAAGGCCAGGCATCTGTTTAACATATAATAATCTCAATGCTTAGAAAAATTTCATGAAACAATATAGTTTCATATACTATATTCACAGTACTGTTCTTTGAGAATACATTCACTTCTGCCCAATTCAATACATTGTCATTTCTGGCGACTTGCATTTGGAGTGATTTATGTGAAAAAAGCACTTGGGTGTCAGCATCATTTAAATCATATCTTAAAACTTTTCAAAGCTGCTATAGTTATTTGTGAAAGAAGAAAAACGGTGTTTTGTAATGGGGAAAGTTATGTTAATATGTTAAGGTATTTGTGATGCTCTTGGTCAATAATCGTCTGGCAGTTGCTATTTGTAATGTAGAACTTTTTCATTGATAAGACTATATACCGTTGGTTTCATTTTTATTTTGCTGCTCCCTGATATTTTACACTAAGATGTTTTCATGTTTATCAGCTCACTGTTTTTGCTTCATAATTGTCTGTGTATTTGTGCTCTAAATAAACTTCAAGTTTTGTGTCCCAGGAGTCTCTTCCATTGTGTATGACATTTACCTCTACTGTAATGTATTTTTCTGTTATTTTCAGTATTTGTTGGTAAGCCAAGATTTATGAAAACAAGAAAAGCAATCCAATAATATCAGCTGAGTATTAATAACATCTATAATGAGAGCATGCTTTAGTCATAATATTTTGTCTGTATTTGAGTATAATGTCCAGTCTTCATTTAATAAATTGTTTTCTGCAAGGCTGGCTGATTTTTGTAGCTACAACAAACAATTTTGAAATCAATTAAACCATATTTTGAAAAAAAAAAAAAAAAAAAACCCGGACCCTACAGTGGCCCCAGGATATAGGCAGTTCCTTCTTAGCCAGGCGTTCCACATGGTGTTGTTTCTAAGCTCTGAGGAGGGGACGTGCTTCTCAATGACTGTTCAAACATAGCCGTTAGTGTAACAACTTTTCAGTAAAAGATCTGTAGCTGGCCTAATCACAGCTTCCTATAGCCCTAAGCCTGAAAATCCTGTTTATGGAGCAGAAAGCCTACTACAAACAATGAACTCAACACTATCTAAAGTTCTATTGGTCATTTTTCTTCACCTGCAGTTATCCCTTGTCAGTTGCTTTTTAATTAGGTACAAAGTTATGCCAGACTAAATGAATGTCAAATCCTTGACTTCCTTATTATTAGGAAAATCCATTTAGTCAGATATAATTCTCCATATGTTGTTATATTTAACACATTTGCCAGTGTTCTTTGAGCAGAATAGGAATGGTTGCATAAATAATTATAATTACATTGATTAATTTCAGTCATCTGTTGTGTCACTAAAATTAATAAAAATGTTAAATACCTGAAAATACAATGCTGTCTTTCATAGTTATTTTGTAGAAATACAAATCATTTTTCATGTCTGAATAATCCACCAGTCTTTCCTTACAGCTGAACATTCCATATAGAAATGACTTTTTGTAGAATAGTATTTTAGATTGTAAAATACTTCATATATATAAATAATGCTTCAGTATATCAAAAGATACTTTTAAAAGCAAAAATTGAATTTGTATAGCAAGCATTTTCACAGAGTGAACTAAGAAAGTAAAGTCAGGGGCAGGGATTTAGCTCAGTGGCTTAAGTGTCTGCCTGACAAGCAGGAGGTTGTGAGTTTGATCCCCAGTACCAAAAAAAAAAAAAAAAAATTAAATTAAAAATTTTAAAAAAGGAAAGTAAAATCAGCATTTTCCTTGTTAAGATGTTTAGTGTTTTAAAATGCTAAGGCATGGCACACGCCTTTAATCCCAGCACTTGGGAGGCTGAGGTAGGCGGAGCCTTGTGAGTTTGAGGCCGGTTTGGGCTACAATGTGAGAGCAAGGCCTGCCTGAATTACATAGTGCGACCCTGTCTCAAAAAACTAGGGCCCAGAGTTTGGCTCAGCAGTTTAAGCGCCTGCCTGGCAGGCATGAAGTTGTGAGTTCAATCCCTGGTGCCACACACACACACACACACACACAAATGTTAAGGCAATAGCCAGGTGTAGTAGTACATACGTCCCTGGCAACTCAGAGGCTGAAGCTAGCCTGGGCAATATAGCAAGATCCTGTCTCCAAAAAAAAAGCTAAATAAGTATTTCTTGTGAATAATTTGGCAAATAAGGGCTAAAAACCAGAGGACTGTTCATTATTCATAGATAAAAACTTGTAGAGTCAGGCATGGTGATGCACACCTATAATCCCAGCACTCAGGAAACTGAGGCAGGGGATCATCGAGAATTCAAGACCAGCCTGGGCTACATAATTCGAGGCCAGCCTGGATTACATAGCGAGACCATGTCTCAATAAAAAACTTAAGATTTTTGGTGTTTTATTTTGGGATATTTGCATCCATCCATATACTTCAAAATTTTGAAACTATGTTTTGTATGTTTGTAGAAGAACTGTAGTATTTGAAAGTGGATTGTTATTTCTACATTTTTTTCATTGCACAGTTGGGCCAAGATCTATTTTACAGTGTTTGTGTTGGATTGAATTTGTTTCTAGTTTTTCATTTTTGTAAATTTATCTTTAAAAAATCCTTCAGCATACACCTTTGTACACATCTCTGATAATATCCTTAGGATAAGTTTCTCTTTTATTAGTGCACATTAGTTGTACAGAATAACAGGTTTCATTGTGCATATTTATACATGCATATAGCATACTTTGGTTGTGTGTCTTCCCACTCTGTGATCCCCTTCTCCGTAAGATAAATTTCTAAAAGAAGAATTTTGGGGCCAAATAAAAAGAACATTTTATTTATGTTTCCTACATGTTTCCAAAGTCCTGGTGATTTTTATAATATGTAAAAATATGTTTATACTTACTGTAAAACTAGGAGCCCCACAGAGCTAATTAACATGTGATGTGTAGCCTTTTGAAATTTTTTTCTATACAATTGTAAATAGGTTATTTTTATTTTTCATATTAAAAAATGGAATCATGGTATGTGTATTGTCTTCAAGTGAATCTTTAGCTAAATCACATATCATGGGCCTATTTTTCATATTGACATGTACAAGTATCACAGTTTTAAAGATGCATGTAAATATATACAGTATGTAACTCTTTAATCATTCCACTAAAGGGTTTTTAGTGAACATCTTCGTTCATTTATCTTTGCATATTTGTGTATTTCTGCATTTAGCTAAAATTGCCCACCAAAAAGTTGTACTAAAGTAGGCATCATATAATATCAATGAAGAATGTGATTTCCCTTATATTCCTGGCTAGTATTTAGTTATGGACCTTTCTTGTATTTTTGCAAATCTTATAAATGAAATATTTATCATTGTAATGATAATGTCTGGCTATTATTAATGTGTTTCATTATTTGTATTCCTCTATGAATAATCGCCTGTCATATCCTAGGCCCATTTTCTAGTGAGTTATCTTTTTCTCATTGATTCGTGAAAGCTTTTTATATGTCCTTTATCAATGTTTTGTAAGTATTTTCTCCATTTTTCTTTACTGTCTTCTTTACATGTACCAGTTTCCCACAAGGAATGTAAACTTTTTTTTTACTACAAACATGTACCAAAAAAAAAAAAAATAGGTTACACTCGAAAATAACTTGTTCAGAGCAGAATTTTAAAATTTTTATTGTATGATTTTTTTTTTCTTTTTAGTAGTGAAGATTGAACCCAGAGTCCCATGCCTGCTAGACAAGCACTCTACTACTAAACTGTATTGCCAGTCCTTTTTCCTTTTTATATCTAGAGTCAGGGTCTCACTAAATTGCCCAGGTTACCTTCAAGCTTGGGATCCTCCACCTCACCCTTCTGGGCTGCTGGGATTGCAGGTGTGTTTCACTGCGTGTGGCATGTTCACACATTTTTATAGTGTGCTGAGAAAGGCTTCCTTTCCCTCACTCCCAAAATCATGAAAATTGTCTTTATGGAAATAACTTTTTTTTAAAAAAAGCTATTTAGAATTTTGTTTTGTTCTGTTTTGTTTGAGGCATTGTCTCATCATGTAGTTTAGACGGGCTTTGAACTCACTGTGTACCCCAGGCTGGCCTCAAATCCTTATCAGTACTCCCACCTCAGCCTCATGAGTGTTGGGAATACAGGTGTGCCCCACCACACCTGGCTGGAAATGTGGTTTTATGTGTGTGTGTTTTATGTGTGTGTGGTATGAAACAGAAATCTAAATTTATCTCTCCAACTCAGTAGTCAAATACTGTATCTTAAACCATTTATTGAAGAGTCCATCCTATCCCCAACAATTTGCAAAGTTACATATTTTTCTGGCCTCTCTGTTGTAACTTTAATTCCTTCTTTCCTTCTTTCCTTCCTACCTTCCTTCCTCCTTTTTGTTTTCCTTCCTTTTCTTCCCGTCCTCCCCACTGGGGATAGACTCAGGGGCACTCATTCACTGAGCTAGTTTGAGACAGGGTCACTGTAGCCCTTGGAACATAAGATTAATTTTATCATCAAGGTGCATAAATGCAGACCTATGTTTATTCTTTAGAGTATTTCTATTGATTAATTATTAATTATAGTTTTATGAGTTTTATATTAAACAATGAATACTTAACAGGAAAAAAATCACAAATATATTGTTTTTAATATTTATTGAATGTTTATAAAAAAGCACTAAAATTTTCAACATTGACTAGTTTTTGGTGTTAAAAGTCTAAAAAAGAGGTCTGGGGCTGTAGTTCCACAGCAGAGCACTTGCCTAGCACATAAGGAAGTTCTGGGTTCAATTCTCCAGTGGTGAAAAGTCTAAAAAGAACATCAGAAATAAATTTCCATATGAACTACAATGAAAATATCTATAGCACTCTACCAAAAATAATGTTTACTTCAGTTATCACGTGTAAGGCCATCTGCACGCGTGACAACAGCACGTCCTGTACACACCCATTGTGCACATTGACAGCACAGGTCTTTTGATTTCCCAGCTTTTTTGTAGGACATACTTGACATCTCAGTGGTTTTGCCATTTTGTGAGGAGGTTCTTATTATATTGTATAGTTTGTAGTTAAATTGCCCAGCTAGGATTTGAACTTGCAATCCTCTTGCTTCAGCCTCCGTGAATCCTAGCATTAGACATGTACTGTGGTACCTGACTGTGTTGGTTTATTTCTTTACCAGTAGCTCAGTGATTTACAATTTAAAATACTGCAATCTTACAGGCCATGTTCATGTCTTGCAAGGCAAGGCCTCCTAATCATTTTCAAAACTACCTTCCTTTTTTTTGTGTAACTCTCTTAAACTTTAAAATCAACCTGACAGCAACTAAAAGGGGGTATTTTACACTAAGTTAAAGATTACTTGAAGAAATTAAACATATTTATAATATTGAGCCTTCCCATCCAGGTGTATGGTAAAATTCTTCATTTATTGAGAATGCATCTTTAATTTTAAGATTCTTTGGAAAGTTATTGAATTGCACAGACAAAAAAGTACACAAATCATTAGTGTATAGCTTGTTTTTTTTTTTTTTTTGGTAGCACCACAGATCGAACTCACAACCTCGCACCTGCCAGACAGGTGCTTAAGCCACTGAGCCAAACTTCCAGCCCTAGTTTTTTGAGGCAGGGTCGCACTATGTAGCTCAGACTGGCCTTGCGCTCGCGTTGTAACCCAAGCCAGCCTCAAACTCACAATACTCCTCCTACTTCAGCCTCCTGAGTGCTGGGATTAAAGGCGTGTACCACCACGCCTGGCTTTGTATAGTTTGTTTTTATAAAGCACAGCTATCACTGTAACTGCCACCCAGAGTAAGACAACATAACCAGAACCCAGAAGCTTCCTCTTGTGTCCTCCCTGGTAAATCCTTGAAGCACGCACTGTCCTACCTTCACAAGTGTCATTTTATTAGAATCACATAAGTGGACCCTTTCAACATACTTTTTGTAGTCTAGGTTCTTTTGCTTATTAGCATGTTTGTGGGATTCAATCAGTTTTGACATATAGCTCATTCTAGTCTGTTTCTTGTTGTGTAACGATTCATTGCATAAATATTTTATAATTCTGTGTGCATTTAATTGTTTATGGACAACGCATAATTTTCACTTGGGGGTATTACAAATTATGCTATTATGCTTTTTATTATGCTTCTATGAACACACATGCCTTTTGATACACATGTATGCACACGCTTCTGTTGAGTATATGTTTGGGTATAAGGTCAGTAGGTCATGGACTAGGACTATATTCAACTTTGTAGATACTTCCAGTTTCCAAGGTGGTTTTACATGGTTGAACAAATTGACACTTGTGCCAGCTGAGTAAAAAGAGTATACCTTGGTATTTGCAGATTTTGTTTTAGACATTTTGATGAGTGTATTTTAATGTATGTTTTCTAAAATATTAATATTTTATATGAGCTCATTCAAGTTTTATCCTTATTAATTGAACTATTTGCTTTCTAATTGTCAGATAAATTCACTGCAAATGTCTTCCCATTATATGGCTTGCCTTTTCCCCTCTCTGTGACACATTTTGATAAATATCTGCTTTTAATTTTCATGGATTCCAATGTACTCATCTTTTACTTTTGAGGTAGTGATTTTGATGTCTTGTTTTAAAATATTTGGTTAATCCAAAGTCATAATATTTGTCTCTCAGTATTTTTTTAGAAGCTTTATTGTTTTACTTTTCGCATTTAGTTCATGACCATTTGGGATTGTTTTGTTGTTCCTGATGCTATTGGCTGTGGTGTAAGGTAGAGATTCCATATTCTCTCCTGTTTTAAAGATTTTTGTGTCTATATTTATGAACTGAGTAGGTCTGTAATTTTATTTTGTTGTTTTTGTACTGTATTTTTATTAGAAAGTTATGATATCTTATAAAAGGAGTTGGCTAGTATTTCATCTCTATTTAATTGCAGAGTTTTATATATTTGCCACTACCTGCTCCTTAATGTTAGAATAATTTACTGGTGAAATCCTTCTGAATCTGAAGTTTCGTTTGTGGGTAATTTATTATAGATTCAATTTATTTAATGGATAAAAGTCTATTCGAACTTTGTATTCCTTTTTCTGTGTTGGTAAGTTGTTCATAACATATTTTTACTATCTTTTTACCATCTGTAGAATCTGTAATGTTAATTCCCTTTGGTTTCTGGTGTATAATTTCTGTCTTCTTTTTTCTTGCTAAGAAAATTTTGTTAGTCTTTTCAAATTCATCTCAATGTGACTTTTGTGGGGGGTTTTGTTCGGCTGATTTGGCTTGGTTTTTGTTGAGATGGGGATCTCATTGTGTTGCCTACCCTGGTCACATACTCCTGGGCTCATTTTACCTTCCCACTTCAGCCTCCTGAGTAGCTGTGATTACAGGCATGCACCACCACACCTACAACCTCTTTTGTAAATTTCTTTCCTATATTGTTGCTTTCTCTTTTTAGTTGTATTGTTTCCTTTCTTCTACTTTCTGAGTATATTTGTTCTTCTTTTTATAGTTTCTTGGTGGAGTTGATATTCAACCTTTCTTTTCAAATTGCTACAATTTAATGCTATGATTTTCTCTTTAAGCATGCAGTAACTCCATCCCGTAATATTGACATGTTGTATTGTCATCGTTCTGTTAGAAATACTTTTTTTTTTTTTTATGCTGGTAACTCAGGACTTTGCGTTTGCCAGGCAGGTGCTTATGCCAGTGAGCTATATCCCCAGACTTGAAATATTTTCTAATCCCATGGATTTTTTCTTTCTCCAGAAACAAGACTTTTTGTCATATATACTATGATTATATATTTGTGTACAACATTACATGTGCATATTTTAAATTTCTAGTATCTTACTTTCCTAGTTCTCATTTTATAGTGATGGCTGTTCCTGTTTTAAGAATGCATTAGCCTCTCAAATCTCTCATGATCAAACTGTGATGTTTTAAGTTTTTTAAGTGGTTTTCTGAATTAACTTTTCAAGGACATGAACAGGGCACATGGAATTGTTCTGCTTGTATTAATTGGTGACTTTCATGCTGTTGGTTTCCTCTAATTGCCAGATAATATCTGTTTGTGTGCTCACATTTTAAAATCCAGGTGCAGACTGATGATTGTTGGTAGCTGATAATAATTTCCTTAAACGCCGTTAAGGGTTCCCATTTGACACTTGGGCAGAGCCCACTTCTGCAGAAAGTAGTTGAATACAGGGCTCTGCAGGTGACCTTCAACCAGCTATGATGAGTGGCTAAATAAATGCCCATAAATAGGCTTCCTTCCAGGGTACAACACTGGAAACAAGCTGAGAAACTGGAGGCTTTCTCAATTGTAGATACAGGGAAGGTATTACCTGAGAGATGGTGTGAATTTGGAGATTTCTTTGCCTTTCTTAGCTACTTTCCTTCTTCCCCTCTCTGTCCAGTGGGACTGCCCAGAGTTGTGTCAAGCAATGCCCCTGTTCCTCTCTGACCCTGAGACGTTCCCCTCATTTTACACACAGATGCTTGCTAACACTTGTGCCAATGGTAGTGCTGTAAGTGCTATGTACAGAGAAGAAAAACGGCTCATATCTGATAGTCCTTAGACTGCACTACCGTACACCATGGTCCATTCCCATGCCCACATCCAACTCTTCCTGACATGGAACTCAGAGTGTGCCTCTGTCCTCTAGTAGGGAAAAAACCAAACCAAACCAAACCAAAACAAAACAAAACAAAAACTCTCAAACACTTTAGTTGTCCTTCTTGTTTCCTATGTTCATTTGTAAGTTCTTACTTTTGTTTCTCCATCCATATAGTGTCCAAAAATTTCCTCAGCAGTTTAACACCAAGATATATTAGTTTGTTGGGCAAGACAGAGTGGTAGAGTACTTGGCTAGTGTGCATAATGTTTGATCCCCAGCACCACTGAGAAAAAAATCCTTGAAAGTAGTTGAGTAAATATAATTTAATTTTAAAATACAGTCATGAAGGAACTGTATACTTAGTCATTTTCACACAGTTTCTTTCCCATTATATAAGCATAAAACCACTCTGTGTTTCACTGTGGATTTGAATTTTGTTTTAATTTTCAGTGTACTGTCTGTCTTATGATAAAATGAGGGAAAATGAAATCAAGGTTATTTAATTTTTAATGTTTTTGTTTTTTTGTTTTTTTGTTTTTTTTGCAGCACCGGGTATTGAACTCACAACCTCGCGCCTGCCAGGGCAGGTGCTTAAGGCACTGAGCCAAACTCCCGGCCCTGGTTTTTTGAGGCAGGGTCGCACTATGTAGCTCAGGCTGGTCTTGCGCTCGCGTTGTAGCCCAAGCCAGCCTCGAACCCACAACGCTCCGCCTACCTCAGCCTCCCGAGTGCTGGGATTAAAGGCGTGCGCCACCACGCCCGGCTTAATTTTTAATGTTATAATTAGACTTACTCATCCTGTTTGAAACTATCATGGTCATCAGATCACTTAGTTGTCTTTACTGAAAGTTAATCCAAGTAAATTTGGGGAACCAGGAAATTTTTCATAAGCACAATTCTTCATAGCAGTGAATTGTATTTTTTACTGAGAATTTTACCCCTAGTATCTGCTTCCTTTGCCATAGTGGCCAGAGCATGGAGACAGATGCAGGTCCAAATCCTGGCTTTACAGTTATTAACTCCATGATTTCAGGCAAGTGCCTGGCGCAAAGAGGGTACCTCGGTATTTACTGGATGAGTGAATGTATGAAGTTACTTAAATGTAACTGTATCTGTAAAACAGGTATAAAAATATGCTTGCCTACAAATTTCAGATAATTTATGTGAACCCTCATAGAATATAGCAGGCATTCAATTAGAACTAGGTATGATAATAGCAAATTTAAAGCAGAATCCTTTCATTAACATCAAGCAAGTCCTACAAATAGAAGGTGATAGGTAGGTTTATGGAAGCCATTGTTTCCGGCAGTGTTTACTCCTCTCTAGAGATAAACACTAGGTGAATTCTTTGTTCCGAGCAGGATCAAGACTTCAGGTGTGAGCCAGGCGTGGTGGCGCACGCCTTTAATCCCAGCACTTGGGAGGCTGAGGTAGGAGGAGCGTTGCGAGTTCCAGGCCGGCTTGGGCTACAACGCGAGCCCAAGGCTGGCCTGAGCTACATAGTGTGACCCTGCCTCAAAAAACCAGGGCTGGGAGTTTTGCTCAGTGGCTTAAGCATCTGCTCTGGCAGGTGCAAGGTTGTGAGTTCAATCCCCAGTGTGGCAAAAAAAAGACTTCAGGTGTGAAGCCACAGTCTTTCAAACCAATCGACATAGTAAGGCAAATGGGAGACACAACATAAAGGGGACAACGCAGGAGTTGGATTAGTGTGTGGAAAGTTATGTAGAAGTGAGTTTGGAATTTTTTATGACAGTTTGTGTATTGGCACAAAAACTACAGAGGACATTACTCATCAAGTGTGTGGGGAAGGTGTGGTGTGGGTATCTTGGGTGCCAGTGGATGCTGGGGCACCAGGAGATGGGTGGTTAGGTATGAAGTGGTTTAGATGAAGTACAGACAGCTCGAGATCACCTTGGAAACTGCACTAACTTTTCCTTTTGCACGTGCTCAGAGATGTAGCCAGTTACAGTACTGCCTTGTAAACCAACAGTCCAGAGAGGGTCAGAACTATGAGATTAGGCAGTTTGGCAGTGTTTGTAGCTTGAGGTGATTTACATTTTGCAAAGGTTAAGCCTGGGTTTTGCAAATCACAGAGTATTAAGACAGGCCAGCTAACGTATGTTTTCTTTCTTTTGAGGAAAAGTGAGCCCCTCTGGAGTATTCCTCTGCCTTTCCCTTAATAGTGCTCTCACTTGACCTTCTACTATGATTTGAACCTAGTTGATGACTTGTAGAAGTAGTGCTTAAACATTTCTCTTTATTAATATGTGAAAAAGAATTTTTAAAATATACCAAGATCATGTGAAGACCATTAAACACAGCTGCCCATGAGGGTACATGGTCATTTGAGACTGTGTATTACAAAGCTCCTTCCTCACTTTTCTGTTGTTTTATTGAAAATAGAAGCAGGGTGTGGTGGCTCATGCCTGTAATCCCCACACTCAGGAGGCTGAGGCAGGAGCATCTTTGTGAGTTCGAGACCAGCCTGGGCTACAAAGTGAACTCCAGGCCAGCCTGAACTGCATAGCGAGACCCTGTCTCAAAAAGACAAAAAAAAAAAAAAAAAAAAAAAAAAAAAAAAAAAAAAAAAAAAAAAAAAAAAAAAAAAAGAAAGAAAGAAAGAAAAGAAAAAGAAAATAGAAATGCAGGGTTTTTTTTAGTGAAACATTTAGACAATAGTTTTCATTTTTCAGCATTTATTTTCCTACTATTGAAACGCCTGCATTAGTACATGAATTCATATATATAACACAATACTTGGGATTAAATGTAAGGTTGCACAGGGATTCCATTGTCACCATATTTATCCTAATATATACTTACTTGATAGAAATTTCACTTTGCAAAGTGTTATCTTTTAGGAATTCTCCATTGTTTACATTATCCCAAGATATAATTCTCCAAAGAAGGAAATGGCAAATTATTTTAATGCTTTTATTGTTTTTGTTTCTAGCTTATTCTACTAAGCTCAACAAATTTCCTGTGTTTAATATTAATGATGACTTGAATGATCTGTGTACCAGTGCAGTAAGCCCAAATACTACTAAAGCCACCCGGTACGCCCTGAATGTGTGGCGATATTGGTGCATGACCAACGGGCTCAAAGATCACACGGACATCACCAAGGTAAGGGACTCTCGAGTTTACTACTTCTTTTGGCCAACCTCACTGAGTTTCCAAGTGCCAGGTACTATACTCGGCATCGCAAGGAACAGAATAGTTGCTTTCTGCCTGGGGAAACTTTGGAAGGACGTAAAATAGGAAGAAAAATACCCACAGTCCAAAGTAGAATTCAGTAAGTATTTTATGATTTTACAAATCAGAAATTGCTGGAAAATCCAGATGGATAAATTAATTTTGGTTTGATGAAACTGAAGAGGGAATTGACATTTAAGCTGTATTTTGAGAGAAAGGTAGGATTTCAGTAGAATTAGAGGAGGACAGGAGTTTTCAGGGCTGAATGACGTGAAGGTGAATAGATTTTGGGAGGACAGAAATGCTTATTAGAACAGAGGTTTCATATATGCATATAGTAGAGTATAAACCAGATTTTGAAAACCCTTAACTGCCAATCTAGAATTCTTGTATACATTGGAAAATCACTGAAGTTACTTGTTTTTGGTAAGGAGAGACTTTATTATAAAGAATTATTATAGAATCTGATCATAAGAGCTGCAAGTATCTTAGGGTTAGATAAAAAAGAAACCATTAAGGTTTTTTGAGAGGGAAAGAACATAGTGGCAGTGATATTTTCAGAAAAATTAATTGGAAGTGATGAGCAAAGGTTGCTGGTCCTCCACTTCCCTTTTTTAAAATGAACTTTTAAGATCTCTTCCAGTTTGAAGTATTTGAGGTTTGTGAATGACAGAAAAAGAATGTGGCATATGTGGGGAAAGAACAGAAATAACTGTATCTTGATTTGGCTATATCGAGTCTTAAGCCAGATGACCAGAGGGACCTGTTGCGATTGTGAGATTGCAAGCAAGAGTAAAAATATTAAAGCTGGACGTATAGAAGTATAGATTCAAGGTATTTCAAATAAGAGTTCAGATTTAAAGCCCAAGGGAAGGTTGGGAATGAACAAGTTGAAATCGGAAACCCAGGTGTCTACTCCTGGCTCGCGTGAAGGGCCTTTCTGTTTCACCTGCAGAAAGGGCAACATCCTCAGGGGAGAGTCATGGGGAGGGAAAGGCGGAAAGGAGAGGGAAAGAGGAAGAATGGAGCTGGAGCAGTGAGCGGTAAGCACAGATGAAAACGGGGTTTTTCCTCAAGGCATATACTGGTAGCATTATTAAGTCAAGATAGAGACAGGAAGATGAGCCGAAGAATCCTTGATTATGGTGAGGACCCTGAAAGGCCCCCAGAGAGGTCTAGGTCAGTTGCTGTGGCTATTAGCTAGCTACTGTCCAGCTTCTAACAGCCGCGTACTAGCGTCTTAGAGGAGACATCCAAAATGTAGGCACTCAGATCCCTCACAGATGAAAGATGCTTTTGAAAATCAGCAGTCATTCAGGAAATAAATCACTATGAATGATGATGTATAAAAACAAGATTTATACACCAAAAACTCTAGAGAGTTAAATTATAGACTGAATTTTTATGAAGTATTTTGAAACATATATGAAATTTTATGGAAATAAAAATCATAAAAATAATCAATAACATATCCATCACAATGATCCAGCAGATTTGAAAATAAATTGAAATTTCTGCATTCGGCCATGAAAGAAAAGGGTTCAAAAGTAGCTGACGCCTTTAACAACTAGAAAATGTAATACAGTATATGAAACAACTCACTGTGGACAGAACAACACAAAATGTCACCCCTAAAACAGAGGAAGTAAGGAGACAAGAGTCATTATCTCTGAGGCGGCTGCCCTGAGGTAATTTCCGAACTGCAGCAAGGAGAGAGGGGGAGAGGTTAACAGAGCCTGGCAGTCTTCACTGAATTGAGGGGAGACAGAAATCAGAGTTTGGGAAACTGAGAATATGAGTACATTAGAAAGAGATTTCAATTCACTGAAAGAAAAATACAACAAAATTCAGAATTCAGCAATGTAAACTCGGTAATTTCTAGGACTCCCTCAAATGTTACTGCACATGGGAACACGTGATCCTTATCTGGGAGAAAAATCAATTAAGTCTCACTTCCGGCCAATTGGGAGGGCGAGAATTGCCTCCATGCCAGAAACAGACAAAAGATACAAAGCAGCGTTTTGGAAGGCATTTGATAGAAGGCAAAGAAGGACAGTGATCCATGAGGAACAGGAAAGAAGCAAGGTGATACCTCGGAGTATCCCACTTTGCTGACTTCAGAGAGTTCACAGATCTGTGGTGCGTGGAGGAAGAATTCAGACAGAGCCCCGCAGACCTGCTTAGTCAGGAAACAAAGCTGAGTCCAGAGAGACAAAAGTGGCTAGAGTTGTTATGACAGAGTATCCAAAACTAGAGAGTAGAGGCAGAGCCTGAGAGATCTGAAGATACACTCCTCAAATATTCAGCTGAGTGCTGTCAGTATATGCATGTGAAGAAGGCACTTGAGACTGGAAAAAAACAGAAACAAAAAAACAAAAAACACAAGACTACTTGAAAGGATTAGCGGTAACAGTAGGTGGCACTAGCACTGACATGGAATTGGAGACCATGTGGCCCAACAACCGACTGAAAAAAACCTCAAGTTTCAAGGGGTTAGCCAGCCAGGCACTTTGCGTGAGTAAAGCAGGAGAATCACAGATTCAAGCAAGCCAGGGCAACTTACTGACTTAGTGAGTCTCTGCTCAAAATTAAAAAATTAAAGAAGGGGAAACGATGTAGCTCAGTGCAAAGGCCCTTGGTTCAGCCCCCAGTATTATCACCATCAAAGCAGGCCAAACAATTCATCGGCTAGAGTCCTCAGGTTTTACATCTTATAGGCATGGGAACTACTTAGCTGTAGACTGAGCACAGCTCTAATCCCACCTAAAACAGGACCAAAGAGTCAAATGGTTTTTAATTAACCATATTCCAGAACAAAGCTTAGAAATACTTATAGGAATATAGAAATACTAAAACACAAAAAATAAAATTCACAATGTGTCATCTATAAACAAAATTTATCAGACATCCAAAGAACATATACCTTTAAAGAATGAATAAAAACCAACCCAAAACAGACACATTATAAAATTAGAAGGCAAGGACATCAAAACAGTTATTAGAACCATATTTGATAACTTCAAAAAAATAAGTAGAGCTATAGATTTTGTTTGAGATTCAAAATGTACTTGTAGAGACAAAACTACGATGTCTGGAAAATAAACTGCTTAGGCACATTACACATTAAAGAAGAAAATATGTGAAACTTGAATATACACTGTAACAATAGGAACTGTAGAACAGATACAGAAAGAAAGGATAATTGTTTAAAAATGATCAGACCATTAATAAGGACCGTGAAGCAGCCAGGTGTGGTGGCGCATGCCTTTAATCCCAGCACTTGGGAGGCTGAGGTAGGTGGAGCATTGTGAGTCCGGCTTGGGCTACAACGTGAGCAAGGCCCACAACAGATTTCTCATTAAAAACAGGGCGAATGCAATGATGATTGAGCAGCTCCTTTAAATTATGAAAGAAAAATATTTCTACTATCTCCAATGAAACTGTCTTTCAAAAATGAATATGAAATAAAGACTTTTCAGATATTCAAAAATAAAAAAATTCATCATTAGGAGATCCACACTCTGAGATATATTAAAGGAAATTCTTTAACCAAAAGGAAAATAGTACTATGTGGAAATATGTCAATAACAAAGGAAAGAACCTTAGAAATTATACTTACATGACTAAGTATATAAGTTTTTTAAACTTAATTTTCTTTGAAGATAATTGACAAACACAACAAAAATAAAATGGAATAATAAACATATTGATGCAGGGGTAGAAAAAAAGAAACAGCGGTTTTCATTAGAAACTATGCAAGACAATGGGATAACATCTTTAACAAGGTAAAATAAGAAATGTCAACCTAAAAATTTATACTCAGAGTAAATAAAAATGAAAGTGAAGGCCAGGGATTTAGCTCAGTGGCTCAAGCACCTGCCTGGCAGGTACAAGGTTGTGAGTTTGATCCCCAGTACCAAAAAAAAAAAAAAAAAAAAAAAAAAAAAAAAAAAAAAAAAAAAAAAAAAAAAAAAAAAAAAAAAAAAAAAAAAAAAAAAAAGGCCAAAAATAAATGAAAATGAAAGTGAAATAAGGAAAAAACCTGAGAGCATTTCCCACCAAAAGACCTATGTGACACTAAATGTTAACGGAAGCTCTTTAGACAGAAGCAAAATTTTATCAGATGAAAACTTGGATTTTTCAAAGAAATAAAAAGTCTTAAAATGGAATTTTTAATGTCCATAAAGATAATTGACTGTTGAAAGCAAAGACAATAACAATGTATTGCAAGGCTTTTATGTAATATATGGAGGAAAAATGAGGGACAGCACAGTAGAGGAGAGGTGCCAGCATCAAAATGCAGTGCTGTAGTTCCAGCAGCAGTGAGAAGTAGTGTAGTATTTGAAGGTAGCATATGATAGTTTAAAGATATATATGTAAATCTTAAAACAACACTAAAACTATAAGACAGAGAGCTGACAATCCTAATATGAATGTAAATGGAATTGTAAGATATATTCAGGTCAAAGAAAAAGGGGGAAAAAAAGAACAAGGAAGTGATAGAACAAATGGAAAACACATGGCAACATGGTAGATTTAAACTCAGCTATCTTGATAATTATATTACATAGAAATGCTCTAAATGTTATAATTCAAAGAGTGAGATTGTCTCTCCCACCTCCACCCCCCAAAAAGCAAGAGTCAACTGTACAGTCCATATCTGACTTTACAGAGTGAGAAAGATTGAAAGTAAATGGATGAGAAAAGATACAGTACGAAAGTATTAATCATAAGAAACATGGAGTGTCTGTTAATATCAAAGCAGACACCCATGGAAGGAATTATAGCAAGAATAAAGAGGGAAATGTAATAATGATAGACATTTCAATTTGAGAAGGTTTCACACATGTAATCCCAGAACTTGGGAGGCTGAGGCAGGAGGATCTTTGCAAGTTCAAGACCAACCTGGGCTACAAAGTGAGCACAAGACCAGCCTGAACTGCATAGCAAGAACTTATCTCAAAAAGACAAAAAAAAAAAAAAAAGATTTTTCAGTCATACGTAGTATGTTCTGTGTGTATAACAGAATTATAAATTAATTAATTACAGATAGCGAACTAGAAAGTTTCCAATACTTGTAAGTCACCGCATTACTAAATAAGTCACAGATCAAGAAGAAATCACAAAAGAAATTTTAAAAATCTTGAACTAAATGAAAATTAAATCATAATTTACCAGATTTTGTGGGAGGCAATGCTCAGAGAAAAAATGTCAGCACTGAGTGCTTATATTAGAAAAAGGTCTAAAATCAATGCCTATGAAACAGGAATAGGAATATAAAAGCAATACAAATCAAAAAATTAAAAACAAACTGTTGAAATAAAAATGTTTGAGTTAAAAAACAAGTTTAGACTCAGATGAAAATATAATTAATAAGTTACAAAAAGTGACAAAGAAACTGTAGTTTGTAGCAGTTAAAGAGTTAAGATTTACAGAATAGAGAAGATCCAAATTATGAAAACTGGAAATTAAAAGAGGGAATATTCCTAACAACCTTATAGAAACAGACAAATTTTAAAAAACGATTCTTATGGAATACTGTGAAAAACCGCATCCCTATAATTTAGGTAATGTTGATTAAATGGAAAAATTGGTAGAATGATATAAAAAACAAACCTCTGATAGCTTCCTATTACCCTTAGGATAAATCCCAAACTAAATGACTTCAGAACCTGTTTTCATGTTACAGTGTTTGCACAGATACCTATAATTCCTCTCCCTCTACACATACCCCTTGGCAGGATGACTTTGCTGCTTTTTCCCATCAAGAGTGGAATCAGTTTGCTCCTTAAATCTAAACTGCCCATGTGGCTTATTTTGACCAACAGGATATAACAGTCCTGACAATCCCTGGATTCTAAATCCATGCCTCAAAAGATTCTGCTTTGATCTTACAATTTCTCTTTCTTTGCCAGGATTATTTTTTTTTTAATCTTTTGCTGAGTATTTTTATTTTGTCACTTGTTTTAAGCATTTTGTAAGTACACATCAAAGCTTTTTTTTTTTTTCTTGGTACCAGGGATCGAACGTGCAACCCGCGCCTGCCAGGCAAACGCTTACACCACTGAGCTAAAATCCCCACTCCTCTGCTTTGATCTTTAGGTTCTTACTGGTCTTAGTACATGGTATTACCACGTGAGAATACCCAGTTAGACCTGAGGAATATGTGGACAAGCTGACTCCCATATAAAACGCAGATGACTGTGCCCGGCATACCCCAGCTGGCAAGAAACAATTGGATCTCAGGCGGTGGCTGCCGAAGGGGCTCCCTTACTTAATCAGACAAGCAGGCTGCCTCCCCCTGCGTCAGTTGGGATAGGAATTATCTGCATACCTCACTTCCACCTGCAGCTCTTCCGATGGATACAGATGAGCTGGTCCCAGAATGTTAACTCATCAAATCATGAGCAAAATCACATGTCTTGGCTTGCCAGGCAAGATAGCACATAGCTGTAATCCCAGTACTCTGGGAGGCTGAAGCAGGAGGATTGGATATTCAAACTTGGCCTAGACAATTTAGCAACTTAGTAACACTGTCTCTTAAAATGAAATACAGAAAAGGGGTAGAGGTACAGTATTGTTGCTCAGTGTGAAGGCTCTGGATTCAGTCCCCAGTACTTGGGGAAAGGGGTCTTCACTTTAAGCCACTAAGCTTTGGGGTGGTTTATAATGCATCCATAGTTAACTGGGGTACCCTTTTTCTCTAAGCTGATCTTGTGTTCATTTTGTACTCTTTCTGTTTCCACAGCCTCATCAAACTTTTAATCATTCCTAGAAGCCACAAGACTCTTATGCTTCTGAGTCTTTGCTGCATGCTGTTTTCTCCACCTAGAATGCTTTACCCTCTTTTTCTCTTTTAAAAATTTTTTTATGCAGGGGCTAGGGATGTAGCTCAGTGGTAAAACTCTTGCCTTTCATGCCCAAGGCCCTGGGTTCTATCCCCAGCATCACCAGAAAAATAAAAAAATTCATTCTTCCAGATTGAGTTCAAATTTGGCTCCCCCAAGCAAAATTACATTGTCACCTAAGGATCCCATGGCACTTAATTTAAATTTTTGTTTTGGTGTTTGCCATGCTGGAGTGCTTTCCATGTTGAACTGCTCCTATCTGTTTGCATATCTGTCTCAGAATATACTGAAAGAATCTCATTCATGGCTAGGTCTTCAACCTAAATCAGAAGACCTGAAATAGACCTGAATTGGCAACTTCTGAACTGATAAATGTGGGTTAAATCAATAAGTTAGCTTTAGGTTTGGAGCACCAAACTGACTTAGAACATTTTTCTTCATTTCCACAGACTACCACAAGTTTCACAGTAAAATCACAGCAAAAGCAATTCCAGGAAACATGTCAGTCACAAACTTTATATCATTTATGCACAAGAAATAGTTCATGCTGGTCCCTACTGGCTGCCTTTTTATTTTTCTCAGACTTATATTAGGTTGGTGATTATTTCTCTATGTTGCCAAGGACTTCAGTCTGTTATAAAAACTTTGCAAACAGCCATTTTACTTCTTTAATCGCTTTTTTTTCTTTTCTTTTTTTTTTTTTTTTTGCGGCACCAGGGATTAAACTCACAACATTGCACCTGCCAGGAAAGGCACTTAAGCCACTGAGCCAAACTCCCAGTCCTGGTTTTTTGAGGCAGGGTCACACTATGTAGCTCCGGTCAGCCTTGCGCTCATGTTGTAGCCCAAGCTGGCCTCGAACTCACAATGCTCCTCCTACCTCAGTCTCCCGAGTGCTGGGATTAAAGGCGTGCGCCACCATGCCCGGCTCTTTAATCACTCTTAAAGGAAGGCCGTGTCAGGCCTCACCATGAATTATAAACGTGACTTTTTTGATATAACCAAAAAGACCAAAAAGGGAAGAGCTTAGACAGACAACTAAATTTGAGTTACCAGGTACCAAATCATGATCAAGAGCTGTTACCTGCCAACTGCATCTGTATTAAAGACACACTTGGACTCAATAGAGCTTGCATGGAGAACAAGAATATGAGATTAAAGAGTTTGGCCACCTGATGCTGCAAGTCCTTTTGTTCACTCAATGTTGGCTAATTCTCTATGACACGGGCTTCTTTCTTGGGCAATATTTAATCTGAGTGGCCTGTGGGAGTGGATTACAGCAGATTAGGCTGTCCTTTTTCCTTCCTTCATGATTTCTCTAGATAACACAGGAGTCACTAAGAAGTGTTAGTATTGAGGATAAGGCACAATCTATGGGCAAGTTGAGAAATTTTTATCTTCTGAGATGTAGATATTATCTAAATTATGAAGGGCATGGAGAAATGAAGCTCTTTTCATGGATTCTTGCAAGGAAATATGTAGGTTTTTGGTAGCAGGCACCTGTCTTCATAGTAATTTCAGGGTCTAGAAGATAAGACCCTGTGGCCTAAAGAAGGTTAACGCTGGTGGGAATGGAAGAATGGTGTTGTGAATACCATGTGAATCACTGGATTTTAAAAATGATTATTAATAGTATTTAATAATTATTTTAATTATTTTAAGGAAAGAATTACTTTTTATTGATTTATTTGGGGGTTTTATAATTATGGTAGAATATACATAACAAAATTTACCCTTTTAGCCATTTTTAAGTGTTCAGTTTGATGGCATTCATTGCATTCACGGTGTTGCAGGACCATCGTTACTATTCATTTTCAGAATTCTTTCATCATTCCAAGTAGAAACTGTACCCATAAACACTGGTTATCCATGTCTGCTTCACCTCAGGCCCTAGCAATCTTTTCTACTTTCTGCTGCTATGAATATACCTACTCTAGGTTCTTTGCATAAGTGCAATCATAAACATGTGTCCTTTTTCTCTGACTTGTCCTTTTGTGTCTGACTTATTTCACTTATCATACCATTTTCAAACTTCATCCATGTTTTAACATAGATTGATAACTTGTTCTTTTTTATTGCTGAAGGCTATTCCATTCTATGAATATGCCACATTTTGTTTATCCATTCATCTGTTGATGGATGTTTGGATTGCTTTCATATTTGAGCTATTCGTTGCAGCTAAAGCTGCAGTGAATATGTGTGTTTAAATCTTTATAAGAGGCCAGGGATATAGCTTAGAAGCACAGCGCCTTCCTGGCAAGTGCAAGGTCCTGAGTTCAATTCCTGGTCCCCGCCCCCCTCCAAATCTTTATAAGGACATGTTATCAGTTTTCTTGGGCATATAACTAGGAATGGAATTGCTTGGTCACATGGTACTTTCATGTTTAACTTTTGGGGAGCTGCCAATCTGTTTCTAAAATAGCTGCATTATTTTATATTTCTATCAGAAATATATGAGAGGTCCAGTTTCCTTATACCCTCACTAATACTGGTCATTATCACTGTTGTTTTCATTCTAGCCATCCTATTGGGAGTGAACAGGAATCCCTTGTGGCTTTGCTTTGCATTCCCTGATATCTGATGAGGCTGAGCATCTTTTCATGTGCTTATTGGCTATTCATTCATGTTCTTCATCATCTACTCAGATCCTTTACCTACTTTTGAAATGCATTGTCTTTTTGCTGTTATCATAGTTCTTCATATATCTTAATTGCAAGTCCCATATGAGATGCATGATTTGTAAATATGTCCTCCCATTCTGTGCATTGTCTTTTTACTTTCCTGGTGCTGCTTTCTGAAGCACAATTTTTAATTTTAGTGAATCTCAATTTATTTATTTTTTCTTACATTACTTGTACCTAAGCAATAGCGTAAGAGACCATTTTCTAGTCCAAGCTCATAAAGATTTGCTTTTTTTTTTTTTTTTTTTTTTTTGAGATAGGATCTCACTATGTAGTGCAGGCTGGGCTCAAGCTCACCGAGATCCTCCTGCCTCAGGTTCCTCAGTGCTGGGATTACAGGCATATGACACCATGCCCAGCTACCCTTTTTCTGCGTCTAAGAATTTAGAGCTTTAACTCTCCCATTAGATCTTTGATCCATTTTGAGTTAATTTGTATGTGAGACAGAAATCCAACTTCAATCTTTGGTATAGAATATCCAGTTATCCTAGCACCATTTGTTGAAAAGATTATTATTTCTCTAAGAAATATACAGTCTTGATATCTATAGCTTTGTAGTAAGTTTTGAAATTAAGAAGGGTGAGTTTTCCAACTTTGTTCTTTATAAAGATGTTTTAGCCAGTTTTAGTCACTTAAACATTTCCATATGAAGTTTAGGGTTAGCTTTCTGTGCAGCTTGGATTTTGATAGGGATAATGCTAAATCTATAGGTAATTTGGGGGTTATTGCCATTTTAACAATACTAAGTTTTTCAGTCTTTGAACACAGCTCATCTTTGTTTCGTGGTTTTTGTTTGAAGCAGTAAAGTAAAACAATATTTTTCTTAGAACTGGTTATTTAAGAACTCTTTCTGTAGTCCACATGCTTGTTTCAAAAGCCATCACATTAAGAATGATGGACCACTTCCAGGTGAGTTGTTTGGATTAGTAATGGGCTAATCTGACCCCTCCTTTTGGATTATTTTTCCTACTGAAAATGAGAGTTGATCTCTTACTAATGCATGAAGCTTGAAGATGCAACCATTGAAGAGAGATAGTTGGCCATGATTTCAGCTATATGAAGAAACCCAGTCTTCACAGAGAAGCAGAGATGAGAGACATTGTCCTGATGGCCTTGGAGCCTACTAAGTCTGATACGCCTCTTGTACAAGCTGATATTTCTCTTGCCACCAAAGGGGTCGCAGCTAATGTAAAGAGAGGTTATTGCCAGCTAGTAGGGAGTTGCAAGTGATGATAAAAACATCCAAAGCCTGCCGAATTTTGAGTGTAGTTATTGGGAAATCATTTTATTTTAACTGGTTATTGTTGGAACATAAGAAAGCTATTCTTTTATTTTGTATACTGCTGTACTGTGATGCTTTTCAACTGAATCTCTTGGCATTTCCTGGAGTAACAATCAGATTATCAGAAAACAATTTTTTCCTTTCCTGTATATGCCTGTGCGTGTATGCGTGTGTGAGTATGCATGTGTATAAAAATTCTTTTTCTTGTCCTACCTGGTGCCTCTAGAACAGTACTATGTAAGAACAATGATATTCAGCATGTTTATTCTGTCCCTGACTTTATAAAAAGACTATAATATTTTCATTTAGGTATAATTTTTAAAATTCTTGTCTTTAAAATAGTCTTCATTATAGTAAGAGGATTTTTTTCTTCCAATCTCAATTTAATTTAAATTTTTAAAAACTTGAAATGGATGTCATATTTTTTCAAATAATTTCTCAGTGTTACTTAAGTTCATGTTACCTTTCTTAATGTATGAATGTCAGTTACATTAAAATACTTAAGACTGAATGATCCCTCCACTTCAGCAGTCCCTACTTGTTTTGGTCAGTGTACCATAGTCCTGACTGTGACTGGATAACACAGGAAGTCTTTCTTTTGTGATGAACTGCATCTCCTGGAACTTGTGCATGGTAGAGCTATTACTCACTTTGCATGGTATTAATGTGCACACATTTTATGTAATATAATAGAATACAAAATGAAAGTTGTGTGTATTTTACTTAGAGAAGTTTGTATTCATACACTTTTCTGGTGTAATATAGATCAGATGGGATTAGAAAAAAAATGAAATATAGTCATTAATTTTTTTCAGATCTTTTAAACAAATACTGATGTTGAAATCCCATGGTTTATTAAGCCAGAGACATATCAGGACCTATTCAGATAAATTCAAGTGGAAAATCAGGAAGTATTAACATGCCATGCAAAGTAGACGTGTCACTTGTCCTCCACAGCACCATGCTTAGTGAGAGCGGGACCAGTGAGTGCAGATATTAAGGAAATTAATGCTGGAGCTATTGAGAGTTTAAATTTAGTTTAGGAATCTTTCAGACAGGATGATTGAATTTTATTAAAGGGGAATCATTAAATGATTTGCAAGTGAAAAGAAGGACCTTCCAGAGAAGAATAGTGAAGTTACAAAAGTCTGATGATAATAAAAATAATAATAATAATAATAATGTATTTGTGGGCACCTTTATGCATAAGTGTAGTCAGGTGTGTATGTTCACTACTATTTATAAATTCTTTCACTGCTTTAAGTATTACTACAATCCTTTGAGGTGTCAATTATTATGCCCTACTTTGCAGACTGAAATGTTAAGATCTAAAAAAGATTAGTGGGAGCCAAATATGGAACCTAGATCTTCCAGCTTGAAATCTACTGTTCCTTCTACTATGTTATGCTAAGGGGTCAGCCCTCTAGAGGCCAAAAAATGTCCTGTCCCCCAGTAAAGGTTAGAAGGGAGGAGGGGTCTGGCTATTGAGGTATCCTCAAATGTGTAACTTCAGTGTTTGTCTCATTTGAGATCCCTGCAGTGAAGTTGAATGAGCTGCTTGAAAACTTTTATGTCACCGTTAAGAAGAGTGACGGCTCAGACTTCCTGGCCACCTCGCTCCATGCCATCCGCCGAGGCTTGGACCGCATCCTGAAGAATGCAGGTGTGGGCTTTTCCATCACCAGCAGCACCTTCAGCTCTTCCACCAAGAAACTCAAGGAGAAGCTGTGGGTGCTGAGTAAGGCAGGGATGTCGGGCGCCCGTTCTCGAAATATCGTCTACTTCTCTCTTTCTGACGAGGAGGAGATGTGGCAGGCAGGGTGTCTAGGGGACAACAGCCCTATCACTCTCCTATCTACTGTGGTCAAGTACAACAGCCAATACCTGAACATGCGGACGCTGCAGGAGCATGCAGATTTGATGTATGGTGACATTGAACTGCTCAAAGACCCACAGAACCAGCCCTACTTCGCCCGGACAGACAGTGTCAAGCGGGAGAGTCGGAGCGGTTCCACTAGAGTGTGTCACGGGAAAATCTACCATGAGCATTCCAGGGGACACAAACAGTGCCCGTACTGCCTCCTCTACAAGTACATGTACATCCACCGGCCACCCACCCAAATGGAGGCCAAGTCCCCCTTCTACCTTACTGCCAGGAAGGAGGCCACAGACATGGGCAGTGTGTGGTACGAGGAGCAGAGGATGGGACTCCGATCTCTTCGAGGAATTGTCCCAAACTTAGCCAAGAAGGTCAAGCTGGAAAACTGTGAGAATTTCACTTTTGTTTCTTTTACTCAGGTCTCCAGGAGGCTTGGCTCCCACAGCTGCTGCCAGTGAGCCCTCCCTGCTCCAGCCCTGCCTGGCCCACCCTCAGAGGCCAGAGGCAGCAGCATCCCAGAGCTCTGGGGCAGCAGAAGCTGACCGCGTGGGACTCCATGGACCCGCTGGTCTTCGTCAGTGTGGCCTGCTATCCCTTTGACTTGGAGTTTGTTTTTTAAGTGAGAGTAGGTGACTCTGAATAATTTGGCTGTTTTATCCAAATGTGTGTCACCTTCACTGAATCACAAAAGCAAACATAATATATAACTGCTATCAACAAGAGTGAGGAAATTCATTTTATCTAGTGCCTTTTTAGCACAGGTTCTCTGGAAAAAAGAAAAACAAAAGTCAAAACTGTTTAAGTATCGTTTTTAAAAATCCCAGTAGCCCAGTAGCTTTAGAATGTTATGAAGACTGTACACTTTGTTGAATTACATTCATAACAAGGAACTAGGAAGAGCGAGGCAGACACGTTAGAGGAGAATTGCACTTGACACTCCTTTGTGTTTTGTTGGTGGCTGACTTGTCTCGCAGAGCAGGAAGCCTCGCTTGAGAATATCCGAAGCATCTGCTAGGGTGACAAGGGCTGCTCGCTGCCATGGAAGAATCGATCTCTGCTGTCAGTGGAGAAAATTTTATGAAAAGATTAATGCACCAGAAGGGTGTTTGTGAGAACAAGGTTTCCAGTGAACTCGACAGTTTGTACAACGCAAGAGAATTTCCAGTAGTGAAAGAAAATCGCTTGGGAAAGCTACGTGTGATCCAAATGTGAAAACCTCTGAAGCAGAAGTGCCTACATCTTAGTTCTCAGCATCATGTGAGAGCGCTTTTCATTTGAACATTTTGTAGAGGTTGTTGTTTTAAATCTGTTCTTCATGTCATAGTTGTCCTGTCAGCATATAGCACTGGATGTGTAAAACAACTAACTGTAATGTTCAGGCTTAACCAGGAAAGCCCAACAAAACAAGCTACAGGGAAAACAAATCCCCAGATGTATTTATGAAAAGCTCCAAAGTATTTTTTTAATCAAAGTATGACTTTTCAAGCCACAATAGATGTCATCCTTTTAGGGTTAGCACAGATGCTTGGGACGCAATGACTTGGGCAGTCTACCAGATAAGCAAACCCAGCATTAAGGATGTAGTGGTAAAATCAGAGCATAATGATAAATTATGAAATGCAGTTTGAAACTATTTCACTCAGGTAAAACTCAACCTGACCACTTGTTTAAACATCAGCAGAGCCAGGCGTGGTGGTGTATGCCTGTAATTCCAGGACTCGGGAAACTGAGGTAGGAGGATCGCTGCAATTTTGAGGCCAGCCCGAGCTACATAGTACATTTAAAGCCAACCTGAATTACATAGCAAGACCCTGTCTCAAAAAAACAAAAATTAAATAAACAAACACATCAGCAGAATTTTCTAGTAACTACTCTGAATGCAACAATAAGTGAGAAAAGAACCCAAAGAGTACTAACTAAAAATAATAGTAATTTCTAGGTGTCTTTATTTAGTATTTGAGGCAAGACTGCTATATCTTTCTATCATTTTGTTCCTGTGTACACTTTCTAATCCCAAATTAAAATCTCAATGCAAATCCATTTTGTAGGAGTCTTAAAAATCAGCCCTATTTCTTTCTCAAAGCATTATTTCAGTATTTAACTGTAGTTTTTGGTTTTTTGTTTGTTTGTTTGTTTGTTTGTTTTTAGTTGTTTTAAAATCATACACTGGTCATTGAACTATGTGATACTTTACCAGAGAAGACTCAACCAATGCTGCCTTAAGGTCTAATGGTATACCATTTCTAGTTACTGCACATTTGTAATTCTGTTTACTAGTTTCCTGAGTAGAGATTAATTTTGGTATATCTTCATATGTATATATAAATAACAAGTAATAGTTAATAGTGCTATGACTTGATATTACCCATTGTTCTGTGTGATTTCTTGTAATAACTTTAGGGTTTTGATTAAGAAGAAGTAGACACATAATATTAGGTACAGTTTCCTTTAGTTTGCTAAATACCCAAAGGATATTGTGTTTGTGGAAAGTAAATGGTCATCTTCTTCTCAGTTCTTCACTCAAACTGAAATATAACCTATGTGAACTGTCACCATGCCCTACAGCATTATTTAATAAACCTCCATTTTCATTTTAAATAGATTCAAGAAGAAATTATTAGGAATCATTGGGATCTTTTCAGATTTTAACATATCCAAAAGTAACAATAGTTGGTCCAGAGGTTGTACCCTTTCTGTTGATTATGGCTTTTCAGCAGCTGAGTAACCATCCCTGCCTCAAGTTAGTTGGCTATCACCTATATGATGTATTATAAATCCTTAGAGTTTTGAAGGGAATGATTATATTAAAAGATCAGAGGGGCAAAACTTCAATGACACCAGCTGTAATGAAAGAGCTGTTTCTTAGCATCCTAAATGCTGTTTATCACAGGCTTCTTTGGAGAAAGGGATGGGGGAGAAAACATCTATCAAGTGCTGCCATGTGCCACCCATCATACTAGGTACTGTCTGTAGTGTGTGGTGCAGAGTGTGTATGTGTAGATAGACACACACTGTAACCTCCCATGTGGTAATGCCATGAAGACCTGCCTGTGTGCCAAAGCCCTGTTACCCAGGCGTGTGGCCGTACCTGTCCTCAGAGGACCTTGGGGAAGGCAGAAGGGCTCTGTCTAGCTGGTCTGCAGCTGAGGAAGTGGCTGGGTCTTTCCAGTCAACCCTGTGCCACCTCCTCTGGAGACCATGATTGTGTGAAAGTGGGGAGGTTAAGAGCATTTTCTCCACTTCACTTTGAGTATTTGTGCTCTCCAGTTGTTGGGAATGAATATCAAGAATTCACAAGTTTGCCTAAGGTACAAGTTGCTTCCAGGCCCTGCGTGAGGATGGAGGTGCTACCGTGTGAAGAGTTCTTGGGGAGCACATGCCACAGCACCTCCTGTGTCTGCTCTAAAAAGAGCTCTGGGTCCCGCCTCCCAGAATCCAGCAGGCCTCCCTGCTGGGAGTTGAGTTTGCAGAGATAATAGGACATCAACTTGATCAGTTAGATCTAATTAAATATAAAAAGTTTGACACAGTACTAGGCACATCATAAGCATGCAGTAAATGTTGACTTTTTTTACTTAATCTGCATTGTATCACTGTTTCTTCCACTATGGACATTCTGTGTCCCTTAGACTGTTAAACTTTAAGAGGAAACCAAACCAATAATCTGATCAAGCCAACAATTTTATGCCCATGATTTCTACCTCCAACATATCCAAGTCCTGATACCTCACATATAAGCAAAAATAAGTGAGGGAAGAACAGAAAAACCTTAAGAGGCTTTATGGAAAATTTATCCATTGTTTTGTGCATTTGTGGAAAAAAAAAAAAAAAGGAATAGTATGGAAGCACCTAACCAAAGCTGTGAAAGAAATGGCCTCTTTGGTCATAGATTGTCCAGCTTTCCTTGGATTTTATTCTGCATTAGTCTGCCCTGACTGATAGATGGTATTTGAAGAAATGTGCAGTTCTGTTACCTTGATTTTTATTTTAACTCAGTCTTATTAAAAGCATCAGGCACTTTGGGCATATTCATACAAACAGTCATTAAGAAAGTCTGGACGAAATAATATTGATATAGAAATGAAAACTTCTTGCTGTAGTTAGAGATTACTGGGAACCACTTCACTACTGTCTTGTAAAATGGGATCATCTCCAAGGTGAGAAATGTTAACGCTTCTGCCAGTCCTCAAGGACACCGGGATGCACAATTCCCAAATCCTCAATTAATACCCCAACTTAGCACCTCTTACTATACCGGAAGGTCTTCCTTAGGAATAAGGTTTAACTTTTCTAGTTCCAAAACTTATAGAATTATTTTTCTATCTCTAAACAGCAAAAGTTATTTTTCTCAGTTTAGACCAGTAGTGGCGAACCTATAGCATGGGTGCCACAGCGTGCTGTTCGTTATCACTGAAAGATCTAAAAGGTTTGCCATCACTGACTGAGGCTAACACTGGCTACACTGTTACTACTTAAATAGGATGTTTAAATATTATCCCTATCAAACATGAATCACTTTGTTGCTTTTATGAAATACGGATCGCTCACAAATTTTGAACTACTAATCTGTTATCTTTGGGCATCAATGAATGCAAACAATAAAGACCTCAATAAAGAGTTATTTCAGTTTCCCTAGGTAAGCTTCAATTTACTCCAGGTTAAGGCCTATACATATGTGGAAGCTGTGAAGAGAGAGCTCTGAACAGAATATGCTGAAAGTTTTAAATTTGTATATAAATGGTTTGGGTTTGAGACAGAATTTTTAATACTCTGCATTAAAAGAAAAACATGCAGTTGTTAAGGCTATGCTCCTGGGTAAGGATCTTTGTATTTTCCCATATAAATGAATCAACTTAATTAAAACATGAGGTGGGGTGGATTGGTGGTGATCTACAGCTGCACTATCTTTCTGAGAATGGAGGCAGCCCTGGGAATGACAATTAAACTGATGTCTCTAGAAATTCCTACATCCAGCATGCACGTGTTCTGACAGGATAGGATTTCCCAAAACTCCTTTGAGGGAAGCTGCTCATCCTTAACACAAAGTTTCCCTATAATAATGATGATGCTTTTGAAAAATTCTAGTTTTTTTTTTCTTCTTTGTCCAGTAATGGGGGTTGTGTTGTCCTATATCCTCGGCCCTTATTTTTTGTTTTTTGAGAGAGAGTCTTGCTTAATTGCCCAGACTGGACTTGAATCTGTGATCCTCCTGCCTCAGTCTTCCAAAGTGCTGGGATTATAGGTATATACCACTATGCCTGGCAATAAATTCTACTTCAGGATATTCAGAGATATTCCCCATATTGTTGATTATAAACAGATTTTATTATCTGTCTAATGTAGCTTGTATGGAAATTAACCATTTCAGGAAATATTTAAGACCAAAAAATTGGATAATATGTAGAGGCATAGTAGTTACATTAATATTAATAGTTATCAGATTCTCCGCCCCACGCCCACTGAGAGGAAAATGGTCTCCTAAATACTTTATGGTCAATGCAACCAATTAATTTGTATTTAACTCTAGTTATTGTTACATCTACTGATTTGTTCAAATAAAGCTTTTTTGAAAGTTCAAATCTGACTAACACTGTAGTAAGGACTTTCTCATAGCTGCCTCATATTCCCATTTAGTTTGTACAACAGTTCTGCAAAGCGCATCTAATTTTTCCCATTTTACTTATTGAGAAACCAAGGCTCAGATAAGGTAAATAAACTTCTCAGTTCTTGCAGAACTAGTAAGTTGGAGATTTAAATTTGAATGTAGACCTTCTGACTCCAAATCCAGTGCTCAGTTCATTAGAAAAAACTGCCTTCAGGCCCATAAAGGTCCATTTAACTTCTAAAAAATTACAAAGTTTCTACTTACTTTGTAGATATCCCATTTCTGAAGCCATACTGTATTACACCTTATATGTACTACCAATAATTGATTAGTTGCTTGGTACCATTTAATAGTTCTTGGAAACCCTGATGGTATTTTGTGGATAACATTTTCTCCCTGTAGAGAACTTTCTGTCATTATCCATTAATTAATTTATATATTATCTACTTTAAAGGACACATGGTCATGCCAGTTTACTTTAAGTCAGTTAGACATAGGAACTGTGGCTTAATGTCAAAAGGAATTCTTAATCTGTATCACAGTTATGTGCTCAGGTTTTTTATTTTGGTCTTAATTTTGATATTGGTATTTTTATATAATTAGACTGAGGTACTCAGCAAAATATACTTGGTCATTTGTTTTCTATTCACTAGAACATACTTATTTCCTCTTTTAAGACTTAAAAGACAATAAATTATAGGTGACTCTGAAATCATCTAGCCAAATTCCCTTATTTTAAAGCCCAGAGATATTAAAGAGCCTATCTAAGGTCAGCCAGGCAATAGTAGATTCAGAACTAGAAAATTAGTCCAAAATTCTTTCTTCCATATCATACCTGGGAAAATTTGGATTTTTAAAAATTAATAATACAGCATCTGTCAAAATGACACTGGGCCTAGCCAGGCATGGTGGCACACACCTGTAATCCCAGCACTCAGGAGGCTGAGGCAGGAGGATCGCCATGAGTTTGAGGTCACCCTGAGCTACATTAGTGAATTCAAAACCAGCCTGAACTACATGGTGAGACCTTATCTGAAAAAAAAAACAAAACAAAAAAAAGACATTGGACTGAAGAAGCCCCAGTGAGTTTCTCAGAAAAAGATCCATAAAGAACCAGAAGACAAAATCTCAACTCTAGACTCTAGAATGGATTGACACAGTTGCCAATGCATAAAAAGGTGGATGAGGCAAAACTTTGCAGATTGTAGTTGAATCTTTGTCTTCCATCGATGAAAGGGAAATGCTGTGAAATTAAAAATTTGAAAGTGATTCAGTGTATGTCTTCTCCCAGTCATGCATGTCTCCTTATCCATAATCAAGAGTTCTTGAGCTGGACAGACAGCTGACTGATCTTCTTAAGCAGATACTTCAGCCTGAAGGGAAAGTTCTGGATCCCACCCTCTCTTCCTTTTCCCCAGCATTCTTCCTATTCATTCAGCTCAGGCCTCCAAATCCTAAGGCTGAAACGAGCAGACAGTAGAGAGGGACCAGTGGGCACACGGTGTCTTCTGAGAATAAAGCCTTTCACATTAAAGCAGAAAGAGCAAATGACTGGGCAGCAGAACATGTAGAGATCATGTTTCACATACAAGGTTGGCTCAACATTCAGGAAACCAGGCAATAGGAAGGAAAATGATGCTACTTAAGTAGAAAAGTGGTAAACCAGAAACTGGACTTAGAAATACACACATCACCTTACCATCAAGCTGAGGCTTGACTGAAAAAAGGATCTGACAAGTGGACAGGGTCTGGGAAGAAAGAACCACATTTAAGAAAGAGTACAGGAAGAAAAACAAAAAAACAAAGTGAGGCCACCAAAGAAATGTAGAAGCAAGGAAAATGAAGTTTCCAGGACACTTGAAAATGTTGCTTCCAGCAGGGCATGGTGGTACACTCCTGTAATCCCAGCACTCTGGAAGCTGAGGCAGGAGGATCCTTGCAAGTTTGAGGCCAGCATGGGCTATAAAGTGAGCTCGAGACCAACCTAAATGGCCTAGTGAGACCCTGTCTCAAAAAGACCAAAAAAGAAAGAAAGAAAGAAAGAAAAACGTTGCTTCCATGCCACAACAGGTTACCTTAAGATGGGAACAGGTTACAAGAAAAACTGAGTAGAATAAAATGGAAAAGGAAATAAACTAGAAGGATTTCACAGAAGTTAAAACACAATAGCAGATTAAAACCCACACTGGAAGCCAAAAAGAATAATATTGATACTTCTAAAACTCATTAATTATATAAAGGGCATACTTAAGACTTTCTTTGTTTAAAATAAATGAAAATAAGGAGAACAGAACACTACTGGCATTGCTGAAATGGGCTTTTCTAATAGGAAGACTATAATACTGAATTAAATTTTTCCTGACAGAACGAAAAATCTGTGCTTATAGATGAAAGACTCGCTGCCTTCCAGGACTGCCCCCCCGCCCCCGGCCAAAAAAAAGCAAATGAGACCAACAGTTAAGCACTTGTTGGCAAAAATGATAAACTATCATAGATATAAAATAAAATATCCTCAGGCATCCAGTCAAAAACTAGTAAGTTGTTTACAAGAAAACAAAAGAACATCTGGCTTCAGCCTTCTGCTCCATACATATAGCACTGAATGGCAGGAAACAACAGGGGATTTTGAGAGGAAAAGTTCGGTCTTTGAAATTTCAAACATTTTATATGTTAATATATATAGTATATTTAGTTATGATAAGCACACAGACAATAACTATGTGCTGGTCATAGAAAAATAATAAATTGTACTGCAATCTACAAAGCTTGTTTTAAATTAAACCATATTTGTCCAATATAATTTCAAGGGATGCAGGTATTGAACATCAGGTCATCATACCCTAGCAGAAGGACATACATACTTCTCAGCAGAAAAAAACCACATGTGTAAAAGCGCCCAAAGTCTCCACATGAATGAGCTAAACTAATCAAGATGGACCTAAAAATAATTACAGTACTATAGAATCATTTTATTTTTATTACTGAAATGATGTATGTTAATGATAGTATAAATAGAAATTTCAGATATGACTTAAACAAATAAAATATAAATTCCTCTTGATTTTCCCCACAACCAATTAAAACACTATTGTGAAAAAAAATTCCTTGCTTCTAGCCGGGTGTGGTGGTGCACAGAGGGAATCCCAGCACTGGGGGTGCCGAGGTAGGAGGACCATGAGTGCCAGACCAGCCTGGGCAGTGAGACTCTGTCTCAAAACAAAACAAAATTTCATTGCTCCAAGTGAGGCAAGGCCAGGCTCCCTACCTTTCCTCTGGGATTTGACAGCGGAGAGTTGAGCTTGTCAGCTCCATCCTACGGCTGCTTGTCTTCCTCACACACATGAACAGCTACCAAGTGACACAGTTACTAAATACATGTCTCTTAAAAAGCAAGTGAGACAAAAAAAGGAAACTTGTTCTGGAGTGCAAATGCAAGAATTCAGTTTTAACTGCAGAAAGTCAGCCGGAGCAGTGAGATGCTTTCCTTAACTCAGATTTTATGGCATTCTGCTGAAATTCAAATTCTAAGGACTGAGGTTGTAACTCAGTGGTATATAGTGCTTGCCCAGCATCAAGGCTCTCAATTTGACCCCAGCACTGAATTAATTAAATAAAGAAAAAAAGCAGTGAAAACAAATTCTGGGGCCTACAATGTCAGCATTAGCACTAAAGTTGGGTTTGCGGTTTTATTTTTTCATTTGCTTGTACTGGAAGGCCTGGGAAACGCACTGGAACATAGAGTATCATCAGCCCAGTGCTCAGCTCCTCCCTGGCGCTACAGCAATTTCATCTGTGCTCCAAGTTGTCTGCCAATTTAAACTCTCAACTCAATTTTCAATGACACCAGCATGTTTGCTTTAAATTTAGCAATAAAACAGTTACAGATTGCTTTGCATTTGCTTAGTTTTTCATTCTGAAACATAGCAAAACCTCTTCCCGAAGAGATGGAAAGAATCTCTTTTGGGTAGATTCCAAGTCTGACCTTTCCCAGTGTCCTCTTGCTTAGCTGTAACTGACAAAAGTCTGATTTAACCACGTAGGTAAGAAACAGTACTTTTATTTCAAAAACTAGAATTTTCTATGTGGTTATATTTTTCAAGTATCAACAAAGTTGTGTCCCTCATGTTTTCATTGTTCTGGATATGTATTTTTTTTAACAGAGAGAGATGCCCATATTTCGTAACACTGGAAACATCATTCAGATGGATGTTCAGTAACTTGAATAATTTTATTGTACCATTTCCAACTCTTCCCCCGCAGTGACGGCTGCCCTGGGCACACACTCATGCATGTGGAAGGACATGAGTGGGGAAGCAGGTGTTGTGTCATTTTCTATCATGGCGTGTCAGCAACAGAAATGATTTTCTAGTCCAGCTGTCTAGTTGGTAGTCTAGTAGAGTCTGTTAATGATTTGCAAGGTTCTGGATTTTTTTTTTAAGTTGTTGCTTTATGTACATGGAGCTTAACTGTTTAACCCAGATTTTTTTTTTGAAAAATAAAAAAAAGTATACATTATGTCTGTTTTCTTAATCTAATTATTTTAACTTAATCTGCACTATGTATGACTTCTGAAATTTTTTTAGTGTCACATTTGTGGAAGTAATGTTTTCCTTTGTATTTTTCAATGTTAGGACTTGCTGAGCAATTCCATCCTCACATTTTCTGCTTCTGAGCCAGTGTTCTTGTGAACATTGCCCCAGCCAACTCTCCCTCTGGTCCTCTGACAGACTTGCTTTGCTGGGCAGACCAAGGCCCCATCTGGAAAGCTTTCCTGGTGACACACTGACCATTGTGTACATGCCTTTAATTAATGTTTTTCTGATTTTTAAATTAATTGTTACTACTTTTGGAAACTACATTTAATCCTCAAAACTTTTAAAGTCAATAATTACTGTTCTGTATCTAAAACAGCTGCCAGCTGTGGTGGTGCACACCTATAATCCCAGCACTCAGGAGGCTGCGGCAGGAGGATCACTACAAGTTCAAGACCAACTTGAACTACATAGTGAAACCCTGTTTCAAAAACAAAACAAAAAGAAATACAACAGCTGAAAACATTTCTAAGGAGCAAGTTCCTGAAAAATATTTCCAACAAAGTATAGAGTGCTAGTGGTGCAAAGATGAGAAGATACTTTAAGAATTACTGATCCTCTAGAAAACTGACTTTTTTTATTCTACTGTAGTAATAGTTTTTTAAACTTTAGTTTAAAAATTTGACAATCTCCTGAGTGTGAGGCTGGTTCTTGGCATTGCATTGTTGCCACTGCTATTTGCCATGATTGTTCTCTTAGGAGAATTAATTAGGGGAGGACACCATCTGAGTGGTTCAAAAAAAGAAGTTAAAATTTGATGAAGCTCTGGACCTTTTCCCAGGAATGCATACATGCACGCAATATTTTACAAACAAACAGTTTTTTAAAATATTTTTAAGAGTTGTCTTTTTAAAACATATTCTAAATTATATAAGGATTTGTTTCAAAATAGTCCAGAATGGTAATTAGACACAGATGACATATAGATTGGCCTTGAGTAGATAATTGTTAAAGCAAAATGATGGGTATGTGAGGGTTCATTATAACCTCTGTTCTTTTGTATATGTTTTAAAATTTTCCATACAGTAGAGTTTTGTGTATTTTTAAGGTCATAAAAATTTCCTATACTAGAGCTTCTACAGCTCCTCACCAATCTCACAGAATCACAGTACCCTCCAGCTAAAAGGAGAGCCCTGCAGAGAGGTGAGGATGATGCTGGAGACAGATTTGCAGGTGAGCTTCTGAGCTGCAGCAGTGATGGCCAGAGCCGGCGAAGATGTCAACCTGACTGCTCTGATAACCCTGCCTGGCAGTTTCTGTTCTGTGCCTTTAGAGCACAAGTTGCTCTGTGAAATCTTGGGGTTGATTCAGCACCCCTCAGACAGCTGAGCTTGTAATCCAGTCATGCCCAAATACCATGAAGACAGACAGAGTGAGGCTGGAGGCGTGAGGCTCTGGGAGGGCACAGGGCCTCTTCCTAGGTCTGTGGACAAACAGCTCCTTGAGGAGCCACCCTGTGAAGGAACGGAATCTTCAGGCGAGCTGTAGCAGGGATGTGGGACAGGGCAGAGGCCTCAGGGCCTCAGGGCCAGCTGCCCACTTTTAGAGCCATGACGTTATCTCCTGGGGCCTAGCGAGACTCTTGCGAGCAGTATGTTTTGGCTTCTTTCCGAAGGTGTGTGTCCCCATATTCCTTCTCCAGTAGTTTTCATTCTCTGCTACCTTTCATTCCCCTGTTTTATTCCATTTTCTGATTAGGAGCATTTTCACTACCATTTTTGCTGGTAAGACACCAGGGATAGACACAAAAGACATTAAACAAGATATATTTGAGCAATAAACAAGATTCTTATATTTCTCATGAGATTCCAAAGAAATAAGGATGAGAAATAAAAACCCCTGCTGGAGTATTTACAATGTACTCAGCTATTGAAATGTTCAAAATGCAATCAAGGAAGTAATTTAGCACATTTCTAATGCACTTAACTGGAGTAATAATGCTTAATAGTTTGGTCGATTTTAGAGAACCCAGTGCATCTTCTAGAATAGTACTGAAGAATCTAATCCCCACCCCCAATAACAAACACATTTTTGACCCTTAACAGTTAATACCATGACTTTTGGATAATGGCCAGAATTCAAAGGGTGCAATTTGATCACCCCCCAGGGAAAAGTATGGTCCCAAGGGTCTTTTTTTTTTTTTTTCTCCTTTGTGTGATATGGGAACTGGACCAGTGGTGCAGGTCTATAATCTGGAATCCTAGCATTCCAGAGGTTAAGGCAAGAGGATCACTGTGAATTTGAGGCCAACCTGGGCTACAAAATGGGTTCAAGGCCAGCCTGAACTACATAGCAAGACCCCGTCTCAAAAAACAAAACAAAACATCCCAAACTTTTTGTAATACTGGGGATTGAGCCATATCCACATTGTTTTTTTTTAAAGACCAAGTCTTACTAAATTGCCCAAGCTACCCTTGAACTTACAGTGCTCCTGCCACAGCTTCTTGAGTGGCTAGGATTATAGGCCTATACCACTGCACCTAGCCTGACATTTCCTTTTGTCTTATATTCTCAGTACATGTGCAGATTATGTATAGTTCACCGCCATGAAAAATAGCAAGAGAACCACATGGTTATTTGACCTCACTGTGTCTCAGTTTCTTCATCTTGCCTACGTTATAGGGTTACCATAAGGGTTAAATTTATCTATACACATGGAACAATGCCTAGTATGTAGGAGCTATAGATAAAATTGTACCTGTTACGGTTATTTACTCTGTTACTACGTAAGTGCTGTATTACTTTGCAATAAGTACATGTAAATACGTAATTATTAAAATTAAAGATGCTTGGCCATGTATATCCCCATTAGCACAGCCAGCAGCACCATAAGCACACTTTGGAAACCATCTTGACCACACAGCTCTCCAGAAATACCCTTCTTGGCCTCCACAACAGCTTGCATCGTTTCCTGGATGTTCTGTGTATCTCTAGCTTCTCTTTCTTGGGCTCCTCATCCTTTGGAATACATTTACACAGACTCAGTCTTTCATATTTTCTCAGGACAAGCTCATCCATTCCCATCGCCTTAAGCATATATAGAACCAAATTATCTAAGTCTTTCTCAACTTGAAGGCCTGTTTTCTCAGCTTCCCAAAGACAGCTGAGATGTGTAATTGATACCATTCTAACTGCGAGAGGCCAAAATGGAAGGCTTCCACACAGGCCATGGGCATCAGGCCTTGCTTCTCCAGTGAAAGCCCTGCTCCCATTGTTCCCTTCCTAAAGACATGGCACCTGTCCCTATCTTGTTGCCTAAGTCAGAAACCCTCAGAAACCTGACATACTCTGGGGCCGGCCTCCTTTCTACTCCATCCTCTGTAGTCAATTTCCATCATGTGATCACTTGACCCACCTGAGTATCTTTGAGCCTCTTCCCTGTCTCTCTCCTCACTACCAGCAGGTTGGTCAGCCCCACCATTTTGCCTGCGATTTCTTAAAACTCACCTGAGTGCTCCTCCCACCACCAGTCCCTCGCCCTCTGCTTCCTGGGAAAATCTCACTAAATACAAAAGTCATATCCTATCACTTCCCTCCAGTGCCTCTCCAGTCTTCCTGACAGAGCTCCAAATCCTCCTCATGGCTCACGGCCTCTTGCTGTCTACGCTGTTCCCTCCCTCTCTGCTGCGGTGACCCCTCCTCCCCGCTCACTGCCTGGGACTTTGCTATGGTTCAAGTGTTTGTGTCCCCAAAATGTTTAGGTGGAAACCTGACTCCCAAAGTGATGGTATCAGGAGGCAGGGCCTTTGGGAGGGTTCTGCCCTCATGAATGGATTAGCCTTCTTGCCAGAGAGGCGTGAAGGGACTTGTAAGGCCCCCTCCACGTGTGAGGATGTACAGAAGGTACTGTCTGTGAACCAGCAAACAGGTCCTCAGCGTGCACTGCATCTGCTGGTGTCTTGGTCTTGGACTTCATAGCCTCTGCAACTACAAGTAATAAAAAAAACCTTTTTTCTTTTTTTGACATAGTCTCACTGTGTAGCCAGGTTGGCCTTAAACTCCTGATCTGGGATTACAGGTGTGTGCAAGTTCCTGAGAGCAATAAATTCTTTATAAATTTTAGTTGATGAATTATCCAGTTTAGAGCATTTCAGAATAGCAGTCCATATGGACTAAAATAGATGCCCTTCAATGCCCTCTACCTACTCCTTCCCAGTACTCAAGGCAGAACACAGGGCCTTTGCACTGAACGATGTTCCTAGTCCATTTCTTTTGAGACAGGGTTCTCACTAAGTCATTGATTTGCACAGGAACTGGGGCTGAACTTGTGATCCTCCTGCCTCAGCCTCCTAGAGTGCTGGCATTAGAGACAAATGCCATCATACCCAGCTTTGCCTCCTTCTTTTGCAAGAACCGTGCTTATTCTTCAGTGCTTATCTGGCACACTACACAAACAGCTCCTCTGAGAAGCAGACTACCTCATGGGTTCTGCTGCCTCAGAGGACAGAAATGTGGGACAGAGTAAACATTCTGTCACTCATTCACCAATGGATATTTGGGTTGTTTCTACTTTTGGCTACTGTGACTAGTGTAGCTACGAACACAGATGTACAAATAATCATTCAAGTCTCTGGTTTCTTTTGTGTATATGCTTAGAAGAGGAACTGCTAGGTCAGATGATGATCACTTTGTTTAATTTTTTGAGAAACCTTCATACTGTCTTCCACAGATGCTACAAAATTTCACATTTCTATCAAAAAGATTTCTAATTTTTCTACATCTTGTCACCACTTGTTACTTTGTTTCTCTTATAGTAGCTAGCTTGATAGGTGGGAACTAGTAGTTTTGATCTGCATCTCCCTAATGATTAGTAATGTCAAACATCTCCTCACATGGCTCATTTTGCAAAGTTCTCTCACAACTGTATTACATATTTTCAGTTGCAGGGTAGGATGGAGAGCAGGGGGAAAACATTTAGAAGGCTAAACAGTCCAGGCAAATGATGGTGGCTATGATGGTGGTTGGAGGATATCAGTGGTCAAGGGAGTGAGAATTCCTGGGATGCTGGGTATATTCTGAGGCTAGCAATGAGAAGACGGAGAGAGAAAGAACAGTCTAGAGGGACCCTGTGTTCATAGCATGTACACGGCCACTTACTGAGATGGAGACAGGGAGGATACACAGAGTAGAGCAAAAGCTCTATAGAGTCGAAGTGTGAGCACGTGGAGACTGGCAGCCTATCAGGCTTCCCTGTGGAGATACTGACAAACACTTTCAGTAGATAAGGGAGTCTGCAGATCAAGGGTGTTTCAGTCATCTTTTGTTACACAGTAAACTCCCCTGAACTTTCAGATTTCTAAAACAGCAACATTTATTGTTTCCTTACAGTCCTGTGGGTTGATTGGGCTTGTCTGGTAGTTTTTGCATAAAGTGGCGTCAGCTGGGTTTTCTCTCTGGGCTGCATTCAGCTGATGGGTGGGCTGAGCAAGAGGGCCCAGGAAGCTTCACTTGGTTGTCTGGCTCCTTGGTACTGTGCGTATGTGCAGTTAGCCTGGGCTTCCTCCCACCACAGCGGTTGCAGTCACATTTCCATCTTGGCTGCTGCTTTAGAGGAAGCTGTGTGGCCTCTGACAGGCTAGGTCCAATGTGACATAGTATCTCTTCTGTAATAGTTTGTCAAAATGAGTCACCAGATGGGCAGGTGAGTTAGGGAGGGGAAACGGAATCCCCTTTTTCATAAGAACAGTGGCATGTGCCCTCAGGATGGGAGAGAAGGAGCCATCCCTGGAGACTAACCATCAGGAGATACTGGGGTGGCGAGAGAAATTTCACAATAATCAAGATAGTACTTACAGCCATGCTTCTGGTTCAATCACACAGGGATGACTGTGGATAGAGATGAAAAGTCTGATTGTTAGGGTACTCCAACAGTTTTTTAGTTGAAAAGAGAAGCCAGCAAATGAGACTGAGATGGCACAGCCAGTAAGGCAGGCGGAACCCCAGGAGTGACAGCATTTCAAGGAAGGGAGTGATCACCAGGGTGGAATGCCACTGAGTCAAATACAACACGTGAAAACTGACAGCTGGATTTTGGCCAAGTTGAGATGGGTGATGATTTTTACAAAAATCACTTCGGTGAACCTGCGGAGACACTAGCTTGACTGGGATGGGTTCTACAGTGAGAAGGACTGTAGACAGCTAGCGTAGACCACTCCATTGGGGAAGTTTGTTACAGTAGATGCAAGGAACAGGCAGCAATGAAATGGCACGTAGGTCAAGAATGACAAATGTAGACAGCCTTCAAAGGGAGTGTGAACCATTTATCCTTCACAGCAAGAAAGGGAGAACATGTAGCCGCAAATGCAGGGCAAGTGTTTAGTCACGGTAGTGGGAGGGGCTGTAGAATACAGTCTGTGATAAAGGACCTAAGTTTGTCTAAGCGTGAAAAGGACATGACATCATTGGAAGGTCTTTAGAGAGGTGTACAGATATATATAAAAAGCATGGTTCTGTGGAGGAAAAGGTAGGAACTGAAGTATGAAACTCAAAGAATAGAAGTGACCAAATTACACTGAGGGGGGAGCGGTCCGGGGATCAAACTCACAACCTCGCACCTGCCAGGCAGGTGCGCACGCCACTGAGCTAAATTCCCGGCTACCAAACTATACTGAGTGTTAAAATCTTTAAAGACACATATACTTCCCCTTGCTTCGAAGACACCCCACTGTTGTCACTTTCTCAACAGTTCAGGAAGTCCTTTTTTGTGCCTTTTACAAGGTATGATAAAAAATATAGTGAATGCTGCTGCTGAGTGCCATCCAAAGGAAAGGTGGGCTCATAAACATTATGGTGTGTGCTCATCACTCTCATTCACTGGATACGGCACCATATGTCTTTGGCTCTTCCCCAAAGTCAAAATGACCATGAAAAGAAACTGATTCGGGACACCAAGGGAGCCAAAACAGTGCAACTAAAGACACAAAAGAGGACATTCAGCAGAACAATGAGATAGTGTGTGTAAAGGAGAGTATTTTGAAGGGGACTAATGACAATGTATCTTTTACTGTATTATATTTTTTTTAAAAAAAGCTTAAACATTCACAGTATTTTTCTTTCACACTTTAAAAAAAAATCACACCTCATATGTGGCTGCAGTTGTGAAAGAAGAGGGTGAAAATATTCCAGGACTGCACCAGAGTGCACTGCCTATAGAGTAGGGACGGCAGAAACTGGAGCAAATGATGCCAAGGACCTGGGGGCCAGGGTGTTAATGAGCTCATACTGAGTGGGCTGTTGATGTCTCCAGTTAGCAGCAAAAGTAATGCAGAGATGAGACCTGAGAAAATAGTCAAGATCCTTATAATGTGTAAAGTTGTGACACGGTAGATATAACTTTCCTTTACCTTTACAGTGCTGGAGATTGAACCCATGGCCTTACAAATGCTAGAGAAGCCACAACTGCTGACTACACATCCAGCCTATTTTTTTTTTTTTTTTTTTTTGTGCCAGGAATCAAACTCAGGGCCTTGCATTTACCAGGTAGCCACTGGGCCTGCTGAGCTACATCTCCTGCCTGATGCCTCATATTGCATGGCTTTTTTAGAGGGGCAATGCAGTTTAAGAACTGGATTTTGAATTAAACAAATTCTGGAGTGGCAATGGTGAGCAGGCCAGAAAACAGTTAATCTATAGCCAGGATGTGAGCTCATCAGCTGCTTCCTTCTGGGAGGTCCAAAAGATGTGTTGATTTCCAAAAGGCTCTGAGGTACAAGAATGGAGGCAAAATGGTGTTGGGGACAAGATGGGAATGCAGAGGTAAATTTTTATGATTGCACCAAAAGAATTCCAGAGGCCATAGTAGGGAAATGATTAGAAAAAGATGTGTCAGAGAAGGGCTAACGTCAGCGGGTACAGGGAGGAGGCCAAACTACAAGGGAGAAATGCATAAGCAACTAACTTTGGTGGCAATTAAAAGTGGCATAAAATGGGTGGATAGCTGAAGCAGCACTGTGTGGTCATGATGAAATACTGGGAATGTTAAAAGTTTTGCTCTTCTAGCCGGGCGTGGTAGCGCATGCCTTTAATCCCAGCACTCGGGAGGCTGAGGTAGGAGGAGTATTGTGAGTTCGAGGCCAGCTGGGGTTACAATGTGAGCGCAAGGCCAGCCTAAGCTACATAGTGCGACCCTGCCTCAAAAAACTAGGGCCGGGACTTTGGCTTAGTGGTTTAAGTGCCTGTCTGACAGGAGCAAGGTTGTGAGCTCGATCCCCAGTGCTGCAAAAAAAAAAAAAAAGTTTTGCTCTTCTGTAACCTAGCTGTATGGCTAAGAGATGTTAGTTAGCAAGTCAGGACACCTTATTAGAGTATTTTTGTGACAAGTAAAAACCAAAGAAACAAAAACAGTAATGCAGCTTAAACAATTAGAACTTACTACATCCCATAACTGGACATTTCCGAGGAAAGGTAGCCAATACCTTAGGGACTGACAGACTCACTCATTTCAATCTTGAGCCCCAAGAGACGTCATCAAGCACTCAGGTTCTTTGTATTTCTCTGTTGAAGTGTTGAGGCTGGTGCCGTCATCCTAAGATTGGGTCTACCCTGTGGTAACACCGAACTATATTCTTGCTTTTACACATCTAGAAAGTTTATTTTGGTAATAGTCTCAGAAATGTGAGAATGATCTCTTCCATTCTCAGCAAACCTGTCCTGCAATCTCATTTTGTAATGTATCCAATCCTGAACCAGTTCCTGTGATCTAGGAAATACCATACGCTGACTGGTTTGGACATGAGTTACCTAAACTAGTCACTGTGGTGAATGGGAATTTACCCTGATTGGTTTGGAGCAGGTGAGGCCCATTGCTGCTGCTGAGGCACTGTCAGTGTCCTGAAGGACACTGGCTATTGGGGAAGAAGAACGACCAATGAAAACATGAGTACTGCAGGAAGGCGGAAAGGAAGAATATCCACCTCACCACCTGAGTGGAAGTGGAGATAAAATTAATCCTGTATATGGATCCCTGGCTTTTTCCTTGGAGAAGAAAGTTGAAGAAAAGAAAGAGGGAAGTGAGCAAAGAAATTTGAGGAGAAAGGTCCAAAATCCAAGTGGAAGAGATAGCAGAGGTAGATGGGGCTGGAATTAATAGACACAGACAGGACATACCTGTCTTGAGTTACCAACAGAAATTAATCTTAATATTTTTTAGTGCCTCATATGTCCCCCTTTCCCAAGAGCTGATGAGGACTGAACTGCTTGTCTTTATACCTCCTTGCAACTAAAAATGTGGCTCCCAGCTGTGAACCGAGACTCACCCTAGAATTTAACACCTTCTGGAATATGAACCTAGGCTATCTTAGCCTCATTTCTAATTATCTGTCTATACACATCTATCTATTGGACTTTTGGTTGCCTCATGATGGCCCTTCCGCCTGCTCTTCCACCTCCATGCAGACATTTCCTTTGCTTGAATGCTGCTCTCCGACATTCCTGCCGACTCCTCTTATCTTCAGACCCCGGTCTCTGGTGTAGCCCTCAGCAGTGCTCTCAGCCTCATGTCCTTAGGGTTTCTCGCCAGGTTTCACCCGGTATTAATAGCGTGCTTATCTTGCCTGTTCTCTGTTGTCAGATTCTTGAGGACAGTGACTATGTTCTACTCCTCCTCATGGTCCATGTTCATTATTTGCTCATTTAAAAAACAATGTGGGGGGCCAGGGATATAGCTTGGTGGCACAGCGCCTGCCTTGCAAGCGCGAAGTTTTCAGTTTGATTTCTAGTACCAAAAACAAAACAAAACAAAATGGTGGGGCTTGGGAGGTACAGTGCTTCTCTAGCATGCACAAGGCACTGGCTTTCATTCCCAATACCATAAAAATAAATAACAGCAGGTGTCTACTGTGCACTCATCCCTGCACACACAGCAGTGAATGGGGACTAAGGAAAGTGTTTAGTAAATACCACTGACTTCACATCCTCCCTGTTGGAACCATTTTTGCCAAATCTCTTGCTTGAGTTGGCCTTGGACTCATATAAAGGCTGAGTTTCTACCACCAGAATGAAGCAAAGAATTGGGACAACTAAATGAGACAGTTCACAGATTATTCAGAGAAAAGAAATCTGCCTTTGAAATTACTGAGCCACTCCAGTTTTTATTTTAGTATCATACAAAGCACTGTCATCTAAATTTTTTAACAGTGGCTTCCAAATCTACTTTGCCATGACTCACAATAAAAAATACATTTTCACTGCCCAGGTCATATGTTTTACATTCATTCCTTCAACATGTAAGTACTGAAAACCCGCTGAATGCCAAATTCTATTCTAAGTGGAGTACGCCTTGGAATAAAGCAGAAGAAAAAGGAATGGAGAGACAACAATTGCCTTCAAAGACTTACACGTAGTGGGACAGACAATAAACAAAATAAGTAAAATACACGTACAAACACACGGAAACAGAAGGTTCAGGAAACAAAACCACCAACTACCACATGTAGTGGACTCTGTTTTCTATTTTATGTTTCCAAAAAAATCTGGTCATACCATATGAAACCATTAGCTGGCTTCTCAATCAGGAGTGAGTGGAGACTTACACTTTTGTATGGCACAGCATGCGTTGTTCTTATTCTATAGATTGAAGCATGCAGAGAAAGGTTAACTGATTCACACAAACCCACACACAACCCCAGGGAAGCGATGCTGCACCTTCACCCCAGGACTCCACTAAGTCTGCTGCCACCCCCCAGTAGCGCTACAGCACGGCACCTGACTTGGGCTGTTTCTCTCTGATGGTGCAGCCTTGACCTTTGCCGAAGCAGCTGTGCACTCCCTGGCCAGGTAAAGTCACATCCATCCAGCTTGCGACGTGCTCCAGGACACCTCCTCTGTGCCACAACTGCTTCTGGTGTGCTTGATGACTGCAGCTGTGCCAGGGCGGAAGCCTCCACACTACGACCTCCACAAGCAGGTGTCACCCCGCTTCTCATCCCCTACTGTGCAGTGCTGACAGAGGGATTAATACATCCTCATGGAACTAATTTGTAAGTGATACAAAGCAGAGAGGTGGTGGGAAGTACTTTCCAGCTAGAACTGCAGGTTTTTGGCAACATCTATTTAAAAGGCCTAGAAACCAGAAAAGATATCACTGCTAAAAAGATCTCTACTTGGATTACAAAAGTTACACCTGTGGTAGAAGCACATGAAAAAATTACAAATATTTCATCTCCCTAGTATCAGTAGATATAGAAACTATGTCAGTATGTCATGATCCACAGAACAGAAACTTAGGGAAATTAATTCAAGAAAATGAGGGCTACTATAAACTAGTTCAAATTCCTGAGGGGAAAAAAAATCTACATAGCACCAAGCATGGTGGCATACACCTGTAATCCCAGCTGCTGACAGGTTGGTAGCATGCTTGCCTACTATACTTGTACTTGGGGCTCTAGATTCAATACACATACCTCAAAAAAAAAAAAAAAATCTAAATGGCACAGCCAACTCTATCATTTTCTACCCTGGCTTCACTTAGTTTGGGAAGGACACAGCTGTGTGACTGGTGAAAAGATTCTGGAGAAGAAATTATAAAGAGGGAAGAAACTACGACTAAATATTAACCAAAACTAGAACTTTAAGTTTAAATTTGTCCTCCTACTAGAGATAATGGGGAAGGTCACATATAAAAATTTATATATGGGTGGGAGGCTGAGGTAGAAGGATTGCAAGTTCAAGCCAGAAAACTTAAGACTTTGTCTCAAAATAAAGTCAGACTTGGTGGTGCACACCTATAATTCTAACACTCAGAAGCCTAAGGAAGGAGGATTGCTATGAGTTCGAGGCCAGCCTAGGCTCCATAGTGAGTTTAAAGCCAGCCTGAACTACACTCCAAGAACCTGTCTCAAAAAAACTAACTAATTAACTAACTAAATAAATAAATAAATGGGCTGAGGAATGACAGTGCCAAGGCCTGGGTTCACTCCCCAGTAAAAAAAAATAATTCTCACACACACACACACACACACACACACACACACGGGCTGGGTATGGACTCAGTATGTACATGGCCTTGGGGTCAATCCTTGGGAGGGGACCCTCAAAACCTATATCTGTAATACAGTGTAAAATATAATTTCGGTCGTGAAAATTTTAAACAAAATGTTATAGATTTCTCTGACCCATTGTATTCAGACTTTATTTTGAATCAGATCCTAATTTTATAGGACTAGGTAGGGTGGGGCAGTGGGGACTACATATGTAAGTAAGCACCCTAGATTCTGTTAAGGATAAGTCACATTGAACACTTGCTTAATCTACTCCTTCTTATTTAAAGTGATTAAAAAAGGGTCTCAACTTTCTTTTCTTTTTCTTTTTGGTACTCAGGATTGACCCCAGGGTCTTCTACATGCTAGGTAAGTGCTTTACCATTAAGCTACATTCCCAGCCCTTTTTAAAATTTTGAGACAAGGTCTCACCAAGTGGCCCAACCTGTTCTTGAACTTGCAATCCTCCTGACTCAGCCTCCTAAGCAGCTGGAATTATAAGTGTGCACTGTCATGGCTGCCTGAATTTGCATAATTTTAAGTGTTTAGATTTTTTTGAAAGGACAATAAAATCACATAGGCACACCATTTATGCAGCACTATTAAATAAGAGATGTACAAAATTTGAAGCCACCACATTTCTTATTGTTTTTAATAGCATTTATACATCATTTATAATGGCATTTTTTTTAAATAAAAGAAATTAAGACTAGTTAGTAATTTAGTCTTATCTAGGGCTTTCTTTTAAAATGGAAAACAGAAAAAAAAACACAACAGGGGAACTAGTGAGGAGTTCACAAAGAATATTTCTGCATGATATGCTGACCCTAAATTCAAAAAATAATACCATGTCAATCCTATAAGCTATAAATACGAATTTCTTATTTAAGCTATTGGTTACTGTTTTTTAAAAACCCTCATTTCTTTAATAAGTACTATAAATGGTTCTTAAAAGTCAACTATAGACATGGCATACTCAGCCCAACTTGTTGGGGTGGAGGCTCATTTTATGTGACTATCCAATTTATGGCTGAGAAACAAATGTTATCACAAAAAAGTCATAGTCATAGGCCGCATAATCAATTCCTCATACGATACAGCTTCCAAGCTCCCATCATCCTGGTTCCCCTTCTTTTTGCTTTCACTTACATACTCCTTTCTCTTAAAGAAGCAAAAAATATGCAAGTTCACCAAAATTCTGAAAGTCAGTTTGTGCAGCAGTGAATGAGAATAGCTTTGGCCTTTGAAATTACAAAGTCACTTTCATCACGGATATTTTCTTCATTCTGGGTCAAGGCGCGGTAAGACGGGGAGAATAAGATTGCCAAATGCAGAGTCTTGAGTTATGAAGTATCCAGATGAATGTGCATGAGCATGCTGAGATTAAAAAAAAAAAGCAATTAAGCTATTAAGAATCACAGTTTTTTAAAAAAGGAATCACAGCCATGGCATTATAATTACTTATCCTTTCTGAATGCCTGAGACCAAATTGATTTAAAACTCAGTTCTTATGCTGTTCATTTGTTTAAAGACACAAGAGATGGACAATAATACAGAATTCGGATTAACAAACTGCACCAGGCACTCTATTATAATCCCCATCAGCTCCTCTATGATTCTTCTCAGTCAGCTGATGAGTCAAAGAGGGGAACTGCTTTGTTCTTTGGAGGAAAACTAGCAAGAAAGGTTCCAAAGTACTCTACTTTTGGTCAACTAAGCAGGAGCTTGTGAAGGAAAGGTAGTAGTAGGAAGGAGAGGAGGCAGAAAAGATGTTGGTTATTGATGATTAAAAATATGTAACATTTTAAAAGAATAATGGAATGTAAATACCAGAAAACTATCAGTAATTTCCCTCTGTCATAAAAAAATAAAAAAAAGAGGCCATTTTTACCTTGTCTCAAGGGAGATGATCTTTATAATGTCCCTACCAATTCAGGGATTCTGAAGTTTAAAAGCACAGGCAATGACATTATGCCAACAACAAAAATCAGTATCTCATCTAAGGTCTCTAGGAATCAAATTATCCAAGATGAATGTACCATTAAGACTATTTATTACTCTACAGAATGGTATGCTTTTGAGCTGATGAAGTATCACATTCTAATTCCACGTTAAGAATTAGCCTTCAAAGAGCTGGCCATTAAAAACAAATCCAAACAAAACTTTAAAACCAAATGATGTAATGAAATATACTATTAAACTAGCCATTTCAATTTTCTAGATCATCCTGTCCATTCAACTATCCTAAACTCTTGTGCACAAGCAATCCCTTGGCGGGTACAGCACAAAATCAATCATGACCATGTCAACACCATAAAAGATACTTTCATTACTGCTGTATTGGTCCTTCAGATCCTTTGGGCACAATTGAACATCAGCAAACCACTGCAATTATGTGTGTGTGGAACATTTTTATTGATACTGCTCCACTGAAATACAGAATAACTACTGTGCTGGCTTCCCAGACCCAGGAAGTCTCCAAGGAGGGAGTGTAGTTATATGCTGCTTACCTGCAAAGCTGCCTTCTGCTGGGCTGCAATATGCTGCTGCTCAGCATGATCCCGGAAGTCCTTATTAAGAGAGGGCCTGCAGAGAGCAATGCTGAAACGGAGAGCTCGGTTACTTCACTGCTTAAGGCAGATGCATCCTTACCTTGTTTTATTTTAATGGTAGTAAATAATTTTTAATTGAGGCAGATATATTTATGATGGACAATAACATGTTTTGGTATTTTTATACATTTTGAAATGGTTAAATTGAGCTAATTAGCGTACTCATCACCTCATATACTGATTATTTTTATTGTAAGAACATTAAAGATCTCTCTTAGCAATTTTCAGGTATAATCACATCATTATTAACTACAGTCACCATGCTACACAATAAATCTCCCGAAGACATGTTCTTTCGTATTTTCTTCTGTTGTGCTGAAACTCACACCCATACATATTTGACCACTGAATATTCGGCCCCTCACTGGATAGTCCTTACAGGGATAAAGCAGACTCTTCTTCCCTTTTTGCCACTACTTACATTAATTTATATGAAGAAAGCTTATGATATTTACTGAGATTTCAAATCATCTACTATTTAATATCTATAACTGATGGCTGATCCCTTGCTTTCTTTTTTTTTGACAAGTGTCTTGCTGTGGAGGTCAGATCGGCCTTGAACTCCTATGTAGTCCAGGCTGGTCTTGAACTCCTGGTGATCCTCCTGCCTCAGCCTCCTGAGTTCCAGGATTTCGAGCATGCACCACTAAGCCCAGCAGCCCCTTACTTTCAAACAGACTTGAGGTACCATAATTATTATGATCCTTATTAACATTATTTTTAAAACAGTTAAAAACAAATCATATGATATTCATCAATAGTAAAACCATATATTTTTGTTTGTACGGTAATTAAATAAATTACCTTAGTCATGTTCCACATAGGCTGAACTATTATGAATAAATAACCAAATTTAGAGGTACTTATCTACCAGACTATAGAGCAGCTACTGGGTGTTTGGCTATGTGCTATGCACTAGGAGTATAAAAATATGCACAACAAAGCGCTTACAGAAAACACCAATTCTGATGAAAGGTGGCACATGCTATCATAGGAATTAATAGACTCTCAACATAAGTAGGGTACTGGCCATGGAAAACATTGTAAAATGTAAACCTTATCCTAATAGTGAAAGGAGACCTCAAAAGAGTGTTACCAGCATATTATGTTGAAAAATAAGGCTAATAAGAGCACCAGAAAATAATAGTTAATACCCAGCTCCTGGATGATTTGTTGAAGACTGATTCTGCATAAGTAATTTTCTTTTTTCTTTGTCCAGCTCTGCTAAGATTGCAACTCTATTTTTGTTCTGAAAACCTAAAAAAAGAAGGAGAGGGGAATAAGAAACATTTTTGACCTATTTTACATATCTATTCCATCTAGAAGCTGGAAAACAAAGCTCCTATTCTCAAACATCGTGATAAAGTCACATAAATATTTTGCCCAGCAACTTTAAGATCATGATACACACAGTCAGGTGTGGGGTCCCACAACTGCCAGCCCAGCACTGAGGGGCAGAGGCCTCCAAGAAGATCACGAGTTCAAAATCGGCCATGGCAACAGGGCATGGCAGTGCACTCAGGAGGCTGAGGCATGAAGATTGCCAGGATTTTCAGGCCAGACTGAGATACACACTGAGTTCAAGGCCTGCCTAAATTACATAGCAAGAGTGTCCTTAAAAAATAAATAAATAAATAAATAAATAGTGTGAGTTGCAGCATTTGTTTTTGCTGCTGTTGCTGCTGTTGTTTTTTATACAGGGTCCAGGGTCTCACTATATAGTCCAGGCTGGCCTTGACTCACCATGTAGCACAGACTGGTCTCGAAGTCTCAGCAATCTTCATGCCTCAGCTTCCTGAGTGCTAGGGTTACAGGTGTGTACCACCATGCCACCCAGTACACCATTTTTTCTTTTTAACAAAAATTTTGAGGCCCCAAGTCCTGTGTAGACCAGTCTTTATCCTGCATAGTTATATCCCTAGGTGTACAGATTTTTAGTCCTCAATTTTTAAGCCTTTTTGTGAAAGCCTCTTTCATAAAGGAAAAAACATCAGGCATAGTCAGACCAAAATATTTTTTTTCTCGACTGCTTTCATTCAGCAATGACATATAATCTTTCAAGGACAATGTCAAAGAATTGCAACTGGGACCAGAAAGCAATTCTGATAGCTGCTAGCATACAAGAGATGCCTCCTTTATCTTATCAAATACTTAACACTGGGTAACTCTGAGCTTTAAACTTATATAAGATCTGCAGCACAGATATCAAATCCTGCACCAGGAGTAGCACTGTGTTTAAAAAGTGTGAATTAAATGGTAACATGTAAACACTGTTGCCATTTAATTTAGATCGCACTACACTCTCAGATTCCTAGTTTTCTGGAAACATCTTAGATGTGACAACGAGGGATCTGAATGCCACCATGGCAACAACTAGAACCAAGAAATAGCTGTCCCCTGTGGCTGGGCACTCTCCAACTTGTTACAGTCTTTAACGTTAGGACTTGTTCATAATTTCTGTAGGCAGTTGCCTTTCTGACCCCTAATGCAGGAAAAAACAAATGGAAGGATTAAAGGACTGAAAAACAGAACTGCTCAGGAGACTAGAATCACTGGGTTGGAGGAGGGAAGACTGAAGCACCCCTTTTCAGGCACTCGGGTGAGGGATTCTACGAATTATGTACTGATGAAGAGGAAAAACTGGAAAGAGGGGGACATCTCCTGGGGATGGCGCAGGATGTACAAGGGCCATTCGTGCTAAACTGACCTGAATTACAAGTAGCTGAGGCTTGCAGTTTGTTGGGGTTTTCTGTTTGTTTAGTTAGTTGGTTTGGTTTGATTTACCTTCGGGGGTGGGAGGTAGTAGAGTACCTGTGAGTGAACCTAGGCTTCATGCAACTTGCAGTGTTTGCGACTAAACCTCTTAAATTGGACATTGCCACGTGATGGTATGCCATGTCCATTTTAAGAATTTGTTGTCTCCCATTTTCTTTCTTTTGTGGTACAGTACTGGGAATGAAACCCTGGGGTGTTCTACCACTGAACTAAATCTCCAGTCTTTTTTTTTTTTAAAACAAGATCTCACTATGGAGCCCTGGCTGGCCTCAAACTTATGATCCTCTTGCCTCAGCCTCCTGAAAAGCTAGGATTACAGGTGTGCACCACTGTGCTTATCCTGTTTCCCCACTCTGCACACTAATGCTATGTCATTAATTTCTAGCAATACCGGTAGCAGATTCCCTCTTTTGGATGAGGTAATTCACAATACCTTCTGGTATTTCTAAGAGATGGTTTTATGAGCCTTCTTTACCCTAACTCTAATCCCCCTTTTCCTGGTTGACCTCTTAGTTGAATCTTCTTGGGGATGAAGATCTGTAGGGCCTTATGTGCCATACACCATTACTTGGTAACCCACCCTTACAGACAGGAATGTCTCAGAAGTCTTCCGTGTAAGGAATGATTTAATATAGCTTTGAGAAACAGGAAAAACAAAACTGTATCCACTGCTGTCCAGTCTCACTCAATACAACTTCTGACCACAGATTCCGGAAGCAATTCTCTAGGGGTGTCAAATCCCACAAAGTTGAGGCCACATTACTTCCACTCACTTCAGACACCAATGGCAAGCAGTAGGTTGTCACCTATACTTCTGACATCCTGGTGATAAATTCAGGTTCCCACAAGCCCCCTCCTTTAATTTGCTAGAACGTCTCACAGAACTCAGGAAAACACTTCACGGATGTTTACTAGTTTATTAATAAAGGATTTTTACAAAGGATAGAGACAGCTGTATGAAGAGGAGGACAGGGCAGGACATGTGGAAAGGGAACTTTCATGCCCTCTCTGTCGCGCCATCTTCCAGACACTGTCATGTGCTCAGCTATCTGGATACTCCTGTGAACCATGTCTTTTGGGTTTTCATGGAGGCTGCACTACAAGGGCGTGACTGATTACACCACTGACTGTGGAGAGCAACTCAACCTCCACCCTTCACACACTGTAGGGCTGCAAATTCCAAGCCTCCGGCCACGTGGCTGGCTATTGGCCCCCCTCAAGAGGCACCCAAGAGCCCACCAAGAGTCACAGGAACTGTTATCAAAGACCAAACAGCAGAATAAAATTCTTCCAGTGCCCCTACTACTCAGGAAATTGCACTTATGAATGAGTTCCATTCGGGGAGAAGGTTAGTAAGTCAGAATCATTCGTAAGCCCAACAAAGTAAGGCTTACACACCTTTGACACAAATATACACTGTAAAGCATAAAAACAAGTACACACAAAAATACTCTAAACAATTTTTACATTTATAGTTACCTTAAAATGGTAAGGTAGATATGTGACTACTTCCACTATTTGTTTGCATCTACAAATGTTCGTAATGCGATGTTCATTTGTATCTGAAAGTTAACACCTCAAATGTTCATAGGTTGGGGATTTACTTGTACAAGGGTTTTAAAAGCTCTACAGGAACAACGGTCAAAGACCAAATATGTATTTCTTATTATACCACGATATCACAACAGCCACATCCTAAGAATGTACTACTTGTACATTATACTTCTAAAAGGATAATAAGATATTTTACTACCTGAAGGTTTAGTTAAAAAAAAAAGAATAAGCCAGGTATGGTGATACACATCTGTAATCCCAGGCCTAGAGAGGCTAAGGTAGGGGGGATCACTGCAAGCTGAAGGCCAGTCTGGGTCTATGAAATAAGTTCAAGGCCAGCCTGAACTGCATAGCAAAACCCTGTCTCAATAAATAAATACATAAATAAATATTTAAAAACCAGAACACAAGTAGGAAATACTAAAGCTGGAATAAACAAAAAATTCCTCCCAGGGCCTCTGCTGCACACTGTATACAGTATCACCACCTACCGAAATCTTTCCAGAAACTGCTGTTACTTGTTTAGGATAGTTTGTATAAAAGTCTCCAAAGGTAGACAAATTAACCCATGTTAAATGAAAGGACTAAAGTACAGTACCCTCCCCACCAACCAAAATGAATACTCTACAAGACATTCAAGTGGATACCTGGAACCTTGGATAGCACCAAATCCTAAATACCAAGTGAATTGATCAGATAACCCAAAAGGCTAAGGGATCGACAGGTAGGTAGCACATATAGCATAGATAATTGGGACAAGAGGGATGATTCACCTTCCTGGCAAGATGACACAAAATTTTATCGCCCTATTTGAAATTTGAATTTATAAATGGTATATTTCTAACCGGGCATGGTGGCATGCACCTGTAATTCCAGGGCTCGACAGGCTGAGGCAGGAGGATCACTGTGAGTTTGAGGCCAGTCTGGGTTATACAGTGAGTTCAACACTAATCTGAACTCCACAGTAAAATCCTGTCCCAAAAATAGTGTTTTTTTTTATTTAAGAGAAAATGGACACAGAAAAGAGAAACAAAAAGCAAAAGAGACAAACAAACAAACAACAACAAATTTGATACGATAACATAGGTTTACAAAATGAGATGATTGGAATTTGACAATAGTTGTAATATTGCATATCATTACTTTCAAAGGGATTGATTGTTCAGATTAACAGATACAGACATGTAAAATTGATCTAATCATATGAGTATCAACTGTTCTTTTTCAATAGCTAACGCATTTAGTAATATAGTCGTTTTAACTATCTTATGTACACCTATTTATAAATTTATGTTTTTCCTTTTCCCTTCCTTCTTTCCTCCTTTCCCCTTAGAATACCTCTTGTTGTCTTTAAAATAACTGCCCATACCATCAGGCCTAATATAATCAAACAAAACAGTTCAGAATAAAGCCAATAAAAAATAAAACAATGGTCACAGAAAAGAGAAACAAAAAGCAAAAGGGACCAACAAACAACAACAATCCGGGGGCTGTGAATTTGGCTCAGTGGCTTAAGTGCCTGTCTGGCAGGCAGGAGGCTGTGAGTTTGATCCCCAGTGCCACCAAAACAAAACAAAACAAAACAAAAAAACAATCCGATACTGTAACATTATAGGTTTACAAATGAGATGACTGGAGTTTGACAGTGGTTGTAACATTGTATATTGTTACCTTCAAAGGGGCTGCTCAGATTGACAGATATAGTCATGTAAAATTGATCTAATCATATAGGTATCAACTGTTCTCTCTCAATAGTTAATGCATTTAGTAGCATAGTCTTTTTTTTTTTTTTTTGGCACCGGGGATTGAACTCACAACCTTACGCCTGTCAGACAGGCACTTAAGTCACTAAGCCAAACTCCTGGCCCTGGTTTTTTGAGGCAGGGTCGCACTGTGTAGCTCAGGCCGGCCTTGCGCTCGTGTTGTAGCCCAAGCCGGCCTCGAACTCACAACACTCCTCCTACCTCAGCCTCCCAAGTGCTGGGATTAAAGTAGTATAGTCATTTTGACCATCTTATATGTACCCACATATAAATCTATGTCTTTTTCCTTTTCCCTTCCTTCTTTCCTTCATTCCCTTTATAATACCTTTTTTTTTTTTTTTTTGTGGCACCAGGGATCGAACTCACAGACTCACGCCTGCCAGACAGGCACTTAAGCCACTGAGCGAAACTCCTAGCCCTAGTTTTTTGAGGCAGGGTCGCACTATGTAGCTCAGGCCAGTCTTGCACTCGCGTTGTAGCCCAGGCTGGCCTCAAACTCACAACGCTCCACCTACCTCAGCCTCCCAAGTGCTGGGATTAAAGGCATGCGACACCACACCCGGCTCTTTATAATACCTTGTTATCTTCAAAATAACTGCCCATACCATCGGGCCTAATATAATCAAACAAAATAGTACAGAATAAAACCAGTAAAAGATAAAACAATGGAAGCAATACATCGTAATACAACGTTGATTGCTATAATGCTTCATATTATCTTCTAAGCAGTTGCCTATTTCATCTGTTATAATACAATCAAACAAACCAAAATAGGTTAAAATCACTCAAAACAAAACAATGAAAGCAATACTGGGTTTCAAAACAAGGTGATCAAATACCAATAAAGGCTATCCTAATATATTTTGTTATCTTTGAAATAGCTGTCTATGTCATCATATATAATAAAATTAGGCAGGATGAGATAGAATGAGATCAAACTAAACAGCTCATTGAAGACATTACTGGACTCAAATCCTGATGATGGATTATTCAATTGTCTGCCCTGCTCGGTGATATCCCTCTGCCACTGTTTCTGGAGCTGTGGACTTTTCCTCTCTCTAAAATGTCCTTCAGTATTCTTTGTAGGTTTGGCTTGGTTGCCATAAATTCCTTCAGGTGTTCTTTGTCGTGGAAGTATCTTGTTTCTCCGTTGATTTTGAAAGATAGTTTTGCAGGGTGCATCAACCTGGGTTGGAAGTTGTTTCTTTCAGGGCTTGAAATACTTCACTCCAAGCTCTTCGGGACCTGATGATTTGTGTTGAGAAGTCTGTCGTGATTCTGATGGGTTTTCCTTTCTAGATGATCTGTTTTTTTCCTCTAATAGCTTTCAGTATTTTGTTTTTGTGTTGAATCTCTGGGATCTTGATTATTATATGTCTGGGTATAGGTATATTTTGGTTATATTTAGCTGGAGTTCTATATGCTTCACTTATCTGAAAGTCACTTCCTGTTCCCATGTTTGGAAAGTTTCCTGAAATTATTTCTGTAAATAGGCTTTTAATTTGATTTGTATTGACCCCTGCTTTTTCACTCACACCTTTTATTCGCAAGTTATGTTTCTTTGGATTGTCTTGCAGCCACTGTATTGTTACCTCCAGCTTTCTTGTTACTTTTAAGAGATCTTTCCTTTCATGATCACAGGCTGCGAACCTGTCTTCAAGGTTTGAAAAGTCTATCTTTAGTTTCCTTCAGGTGGTTTTGCCAGTTTTCATTGGATTTTTTGAATTCCTGGTAATCTCTTTGAATCTATTTCATGTGTTCTAAATCTTTTTTTGTATTGTTCATTCTAGGTTTCCCTCATTTTCCTATGCTCTGTTTTTTCATCTCTGTCTCCTTTAGGGTTGCCTAGCAGTTCTTTTATTATGTTTTTCATTTCTTTCGTTAATTGAGTTACTATTTCTGTTCTAATTTCTTTTATAGCCTCTTAAAGTTGTTTCTTTAGTTCAGTTGCCATCACCTCACAAACTTCAGTTGTGGGACTCCTGATCTCCTCTGTGTTTGCATCTCCTGGGCTTGCTCTGCTTGAACTGGAGGCCAGAGACTGCCCCCTGCTTCTTTGTTGTGGCATTTTCCTGGGTTCCCCTGGGCAAATTGGTACTGGGGACCCAGGTACTCCCTGCATTAGCCGCAACCTCTCCGAAGTGAGACTGGTTCCTCCAGCCAGTGCCGACTATGGATATCTGATGCTTGCACTGGGGGCACTGTTACAGTGCTATCCATTGCCTTTCCCCAGCCTGCCTTGGCTCCGCGATGGCTGGTGGGGTGCGTGCAGGGACCAGCCGCCACCTGCGAACCTGGGCTGGTGGGCCAGTCACCTACGAACTCTCCACAACACCCCTGGAGTGCATGTGGAGCTGCCATCTCCAGACCAAGCCTGTCACCCGCAGGGAGCCTCCGAGGTGGCCCGCAGTATGCTCGCAGGGACAGGGCTCAGCCTGAGCAAACTCTTGTGGGTCCTTGCCCAGCCAGGAGTCCCCAGCCCAACTCCAAGATGTCTCCCCGCCAATCTTCCCCTCATGTGGGAGGGTGGGGACCTCCTCACTCACAGTTCTCCAGGTCTGCTCCCCCTGTCCACTGCCGCTGTCCTCCGACGCCATCTTGCTTGGGCTGAGGATTCCAGGGTTGCCACTGACGTGGCCATGGCTCTCGGACTGTGTGTCCCCAGGTTGCATCAACTCCTTTCACAGAGCAGATCCAGCTCCAGGCAGAGGCGCCGCCAGCCATCGCCCTCCTTGTCTAAGTGCCTCTTTCACTCTTTCTGTGGGCTTCAATTCTCGCTTTAGATTCTTCCTGGGTCCAGAGGACCCGCCTCCCTCCTTTTTGTCTTCCCCATGTTGCTATATTCCAGCATCTGGATGGTATCTTTCAGGGAGGTCGCTTACCCCTGTTTACTGTTCTACCATCTTGTCCCTCCCCCCAAAAAATAGTGTATTTCTGGACTTTTCCATTTAATATTTTTGGACCACGGTTGACCTCAGACTGAAACTACCACTAAAATCACAAATGAGGGAGGTAGGGCCACTGTAATCCTCAAAGTCTCCTTCTAGCTCCAACACATGAAGGTTCCATAATTTCCCTCAAATGTCTGCTCCTCTGAAAATTGTCAGCTATCTTAATATTTGTGAGTTATGCCTGTGATGGGTAATGTTATGGTAACCAGTGCCATATGTAATAACGGAAACTGTCAAAATATTGTTAAGGAAACATCATTTGTAAAGTAATATAGAATTACAAGTCCCACTGACTTAGAGAATCTAATTCCTAGCTTTAAAGAGAAGGCTTGTGAAACAACTGTCTTGAGGAGCAGAAAAATAGTCTACCTCCTTGTCACCTTTGTATCATCACACTCATTTAACAGTCACATGTCTCCCCAGAAACCACTGCGGAGAAGATCACTCTCCTGCAGATATTGCTCGTATTTAAGTTCCAGAGCTGTCTTCTCCTAGATTGATAGTAGTGGCCTGGAGCCCCTGGATATGCCCAGCCACATTCTGCAGGAGGACCCCTGAGGTCTTGGGGAGAGCATCACCATGTCAAGGACAGGCTCCCCTCCTTACCACCATCTACTTCAACACTTTCTACAACACAGAGCAGCTGCTAAACACTGCAGAAATCGCCTTGACAGCAAGTTGCTTGCTACTAGGTTTGACAACTCCTGCATAAAAAAATGAGTCTGTGGTCCAAGAAGCTGAAGTCAGAGTCCCATCACATGGACACCTCAAGCACCTGCTTGGCTTGTGACAGTGGAAGGGGAGGATGAAGATAGCCCAAGTATAGAGATGAAGATCCTGCAGCTCACTGTGGGTCACTATGCAGCATGTGCTTCCTTGCAGACAGTTCAGGGTTGCTCTGTGTTCTGAGGACACATCCATCTGGTAGTAGGATCTGGGGAGTTTCACCAACACTTCTGTACCAAGGCCAGCCTGTCCAGTGTGGGACCTGGACTCAGCCCTCACAGCCTGTACTTCACTGGCGGGTCCCACGACTGCACCACTCGGCTGTGGTCCTTCCAACCCATGTACCAGCTGAGATGATAGGCAGGACACCTGGCAGATGTGGAGTCAGACTCCACCCTAACTGCTTAGCTAAGAGCTCCACCGATGACACCATCTGGCTGCACAGCGCCCAGCAAGCGACCCTGGTGAAGTTCTTTGCAGGCCACTGTGCCCTGTGCTCACTCATTCTCTCTCCCAGCTGGAAATAATTGGCATTCATTGGCAAGACCCAGCAGTTCAAACTGGGATTCGCGCTTCTTAGTGAGCTGAGAGGCCACAGGAACAGTATCACGAGCCTTGCCTTCATCCTTGACAGTGGCCTGGTGGCCTCTGCCTCCATGGACAACTCAGTGTGTGGCAGCGCCCCACATACCTCCTCCAGGAGGCAGATGAGAAGCATCCTGAGTCCGCAGATTATGGCCCACAACCTGCGTCTGCTGACCGGAATCTCACAGGACAATCAATAACATTAATTCAAACCTGGTGGGAGTGGTCAGAGTCAGAGCAAGAGAGGCCTCTGGCCACAGCATGGACATGCTGAACAAACTGACAGGCTGTGAAAGAGCCCTCCCCCGAGCAGCCCCAGTGTTGTGGGACTCAAGAATGAGACTGGGATACTCTTGAGGTCAGTGCTGTGTTCCCAGGGTCCCCTGGGGATCCCACGTGCAAGCACCGCCCCTGCACGTTTACTGAGGACAGTTGCCCAGGGCCCTCTGCAGGACTCCCACGTGCCCTGCTGGGCCACCCTTGTGGAACAAAGTGGGTATGGAACTAAAAAAGGGAAGGATGACCCATCTCCTGAATGACAGAACTAGGATTTTAAAAATTATTATTATTATGGTTATTGTGACAGAGAAGAGGAGACCTAGCCCTGGCAGAGGGAAACGTTTCCACTTCTGTATTCAAGTTTGACTCCTGGCATTGGCTGTGACACTTGGAATTCTAAGTTTCACAGAACTTGAAGATCTTGGCAGCACAGTGTACCGGGAGAAAGGGACATCTTGGGCACAGACTAAGCACACCAGACAACACAGTGTCTAAGTAAACAAGCACTCTAGTGGCAGAGGCAGCTCGGAAGATCTCAATTCTACCTTCAGGGTCATTCTCCCACTGCCTAATGAGTAGCACATGGCCTCCTCCTGTCCATACTACTCTCCTAAATATAGCCACTTGGACACACCCTTGATAATTTCCTCAAGGATGCTTTTTGATTCCTTACATGCCAGGTTGAGTTTTCCACATCTTTACCATTTACCTCCCTTTTGATCAGTACATCAGTCATTTAAGTCCTTTCTCTTCTCACCTTTTATGATAAACTAGCGAGAGAAGTCATGCAGCCACCCAAACACTACCTTCTACAATGCCCCAGGACACAGAAATAACTCAGCCAAATTGTTTGCCACTGTAAATACCAAATAATGACCCTTAGAAAACAGCTTATTTTGAGCCAAATATGAGTGACTGAGGCCCAGAAGCACAAATCCAACTTGTCCTGAATGACTGTTCTGATAAAAAAAAGGGACTGTAACAACTGTCATAGAGAACAAAGATAACTGTAAACCAACATATGCATTTGGTGAGTACTTTGGTCAGGGCATTACATCAGTGGTTAAGTTAAAGCAGACAAATTCTGGTCATTGGATTGAAATGGCATCTTACTGCACTCTTAGAAGATGGGTCAGTCAGCTGATCAGGGATATAAGAACACAAGACAGTAATAATATATTCAATGAATTATATAAGATACCCAACACTATTATACAATAGGCATTGTATTTGACAGACTACTTTGCCCAGCCAGAGACTACTGAAAGTGATCCGAGTCCATTTAAGGTATGGTTCAGATGCAGGTTCAGTTTTGATGGTCAGCTGTATGAAGTATAGTTTCACCTTACCAAGGGTTTATCAGAATGTAACCCCATGGGAGGCTGAGGAGCATTGTATTTATGGAGAACAGTGTTCAATACATTGCAGAACATACTTGTTTATTTATATAATAAAGGCAAAAATATGTTCAGAAGACTAGAGTCAGATTCACACCCACAGCAAGGCCAAGCAAGACTTATGCAGAGACATGTCACACACATACTGTACCTCCAAAAGCTAAGAAGGCTCCTCAATAACTAGGTTGAATCAAGACGTCCTACAAATGTGTCCCAAAACTGGTAAAACAGAACATTCTGAATCATAAAAACAAGCACAATTCCCCCCTTCTCACTAATGTGACTGGTACTGTGCATCCATTAGACTTTCTCTGTTATTTCTGCCTCCCAGGTAAGAACTATTATTGAAAGCACACAAAGCCCACTTTCCATGGAGACCCAATTCTCTGAAGACTCTCTTTGCTCCTGCATGTTTTATCTCTTAAGGATTAGCTGCCCCCTAAAGCCTATTTTTTTAAATAGATAACTGCACACTAGAGTTAGTTAGGAATGCACAAATCCTTCCTGAGCATACCCTAGTTTCAAGTTACAGGAGAAGGTAATAACTGGAAGGGTGCTTGCCCAAAACCTCAAATACAGCAAAGATCCCACAGTCAGTTTTAATCAACATAAAAACTCTGATCATTTATGTCTTCTTGAGACCTTCTAGACTTTAATTTTAACCCACAGTCTGGAAAAGGTTATTTCTTTTCTTTTTCCCTCTTTTTTTTTTTTTGTAACCAGTACTAGGATTGGACCCATGGCCCTCACACTAAACTATATTAAGTGAGATGAGGTCTCACTAAGTTGCAAACTGAACCTTGTGTGGTTAAATTATGACTACCAAACCAGACTGTATTCACCCCTAGTGCATTCAAGACAGATACCTCACTATACCAAATAGTAACTGATTCCCCCAAAATAAAAACAAACCCAGTCAGAAATTCTATGGCAAATTCATTGACTGAGGTACTACATGGTCAGTTATGGTTTGTGGACCATTTTATTATTATATTTCATTACATCCTATGTGACAAATGGTATGCTCCTGGTGACCTCAGACAAGAGGGCACTCAGGAAGTACAAATTACATTCAAAGGTAAAAGTTGTAAAAACATAAGCATGAAAAATAAAATTTACATGAGGAAAAAACACCTTTAGTTGTGAGCACATGATGACTACAGAGGGCAATGGAAAAATATTGCACACTTATAAGCTTCATAAGTTTGTGATAGTCTGTGATTATGATGGGATATTTGCAGTAAATTAAAGATAGTTGTTAATCTTTCAAAGTTACTTGAAACAGTTACGAAACCCTTCTAAAAAAATCTACAGATGATTGACTTGAAGAAAACATACCAAAAATTTAAAAACATAAACTGAGCATGGTGGCTTATAATCGTAGCACTCTGGGTGGCTGAGGCAGAAAGACTGAAAGTTTGAGTCCAGCCTGGATAACTCAGCAACTAGGTGAGACCTTGGTGCAAAATAAAAAATAAGCCAGGTGTGATGGCACATTCCTGTAATGCCAGCACTTGAGAGGCTGAGGCAGAAAGATCGCCTTGAGTTTGAGGCCAGCCTGGGCTACATAGCAAGTTCAAGACCAGTCTGCATTCCATAGCGAGATGCTGCCTCTAAACAAACAAACTAACTAACTAACGGGATGAGGATGTAGGCCAGTGTGAAAGCCCTAGATTCAATTCCAAGTACCACAAATAAATAAATAAATAAAGTTAAATTAAAAATTCCATTAGAAATGTCAGTTGTAGCAGGTCACAGTAGTGTGTACCCGTAGACTGCTACTTAGAAGACTGAGACAGGAAGACTACCTGAGGCCACCTGGGCAACATGGTCAGACCCCCCCCCATCACACACTTGCACACACACATAGCATTGTTCTGAAAAGAGAAAATGGAATATATGTGTGTGTGTATATATATATAAGCCACTGAAAAATAGTATATACTGAGAACTCTTGGGATGTTTCCTTTAGGTTATATATTTTCTGGAGCATTCTACATAAATTACTTTGCATCAAGTTCTTCATTTTACTCTCATCTAAGGTATTCTACTATATGATGAATTTTCATGGGGCTCTGAAACTACTTGTTTCAACTGATAACTTTCTTACATTTTTTTTCACATTTACAAGGTTTTGATCCAGTGTGGATTCTTACATTTCTGCCAAATGAAGACTTTCACACATTTATTCAGTTTCTTACCATTGTGTGTTCTTTTGTGAACTAAACATAGATGACTGTACAGGTGTTTTCATGCTTCACATTGATTCAAGTTCATTCCAATATGCATTCTCATGTTTGCAAGCAAGATCATTATAGTAAAGCAGTCTCACATTCTACATCTAGGAATTCTTGTCTTGTGAATCTTTTCAATGGGCAGGCTTTCCCACACTGTTTAAATTACAAAGGGTTTTCTCTGCATTGGGACTTCACCCATGTCAAAAGTTACCTATATAACTAAGCTTTACCACACTGCTTACATACAAATGGTTTTTCTCCACTGTGACTTCTTTCATGTTCTTGAAAGGAACTGTAATTAGTAAAGTTTCCCACATTGCCCACATTGATAAGAGTGTCCTCCACTATGAATTCTTGTATGTCCTCTAAAGGAACTAGAACTAAAAACTTTCCACACTGCTGAAATAAGATTTCTCTCTAGTGTGGATCCTTTTATGCATTTCAAGAGACCCGGAACGAGTGAAGACTTTATCAAAATGCTTATGTTCACAGGGGTTCTCTGCAGTGTGCATTTTTTTATGTCTTCAAAAGGAACAGGACCAACTGGAAACTTTGCTACATTGCTGACAGACAAGTCCTTTAATGCTTCAATGGCCCTGAACTCACTATATATCCCAAGCTGGCCTTGTAGTCATGGTGATCCTCCTGCCTCAGCCTTCTGAGTGCTAGGATTACAGAGGTGTGTGCCATCACATCTTGCTCACATTCTTCACATATGTAAGGTTTCTTTCCATATATCACAAACTTATATGGTTTATATCCAGTCTGAATTCTAACAGGCACATTTAGGGATGAATCAGTGAGGACATCACACAAAAGGCTTTAACACACTTTAACTTCAGGCATTTTCTTGTTCACAATAGCATTTGCAATCTTGTGGAAAATTTCTGTGCATTTACCTCCTTCTTGATGTACAGAGACTCTTTCCCATTTGACTTCTTAAATTTCTCCTGGGATTTTTGTAATCATCTTCAATGTTTTGGTCTTCTAATTTTTTTTCCTATTAAAGCCAGCTAGGGTTTCTGGCATCACATCTCTGAACATCTTCTAGAAAAAAATCCAGCAAAGTTCACTCCTCCAGGTGAAGTTCGCAGCACATCCTCAGAAGTCTTTCACTCTATTTGCTGGATTCTGAGGTCCCCCAAGATCCCCCACAGACAGCCAACAATCAAGCAAGGTCACAAAGCTAGAGTCTGAGCCACATAGGGTCCCTCTCACATGTGGTGTCCCAGCACAGCAAAGCAAAATATACAATTCTTAAAAATCAAATTTAAAAATCTAGTACTGTCTACATTTTTGATAAGCAAATGAGTTACCAAATTGGAAGGTCAGTGATATAATTATATATACACATAGAAATTATATGAAATGCAACCAGCAATGGAAAGAACACCAAAAAGATTAACGATAATATGAGGAAGCTGATGCAGGAGCATCACAAGTTCAAGCCCAGCCTAGACAACTAAGCAACTTAGTGAAATCCTCTCTCAAAATATAGAATAAAAAGAGCTGAAAGTGTATCTTGGTGTGAAGGCCCTGAGTTCAATCTCTAATACTGTAGGGGAAAGGGTTTGATTAATAACATCCATTTAAATGTAAGCTTTACATTATCCTTCAATGTATATAAACTTACACAAATTATTTTTAGTAGGTTGGCATTATAATATTTATTGAAATAATGCTATGGGTTAATAGAAACAGCAAAGAACCAAAGAATTAAAATACAAGCCATGTAAAATCCCAAAACCCAAAAATGTCCATTATATTCTTTCATTAGCTAACTAAAAGTTCAAGAAGGACAAACATCCAATATAATAAAGTACTGCTATAAATTATTTTTAACTGTCTACAAGTTGATCAGCAATATTGAAAATTGCAATCTCACAAAAAATATTGTTTCCAAAGAACGTAAGAGTGAACTGGCAAAGAGAAGAGGAAAAGCAAAAAGTTCATATTAAAAATAATGTGACAAATTTTTTGTTTGTGTGTTTTTGTTTTCTGAGACAAGGTCTCCTTGTATAATTCAGGTTGGACTTGATTGACCTCACTATGTTGACCAGGTTGGCCTCTAACTTGCAGCAATCCTCCTCGGCCTCTCAAATACTGGAATTACAGGCATGTGCCACCACACTTGGCTTTAAGGATTTTAAACAAAACAAAACAACAACAACAACAACAAAAAAAACTAGTTAAAGCTAGAGATATAACTCAGCAATTGAATATATTTCTACCATGTGTGATATCCTAGGTTCAATCTCAGTACCAAATCAAACCAAATTATTTAAAATTAGCACTATGAAGAGTCATTTTCAAAAGTTTTGAACTTTATAAACATTAACAGTTTGATATAGGCCAGACATGGTGGCACACGCCTGTAATCCCAGCACTCGGGAAGCTGAGGCAGTAGGATTGCTGCAAGTTTGAGGCCAGCCTTGGCCACAAAGGGAGTTCAAGGCCAGTCTGAACTGCATAACAAAACCTTGCCTCAAAAACAAAATGAAACAAGAAAAAAAAAAACAGTTTGATATAAATATAATTCAGTCAATAATTTTCAAATAAAATCCCAGGCAGACATATTAGGATAACTGGATTGAATACTGCTTTGTTTGTTTTTTCTGCCAGTGCTGGTTTGAAGCCAAGGCCTTATGTTTTAGCCCAAGTTTTTTTCTTTTTCTTTCCTATCTTTTTGTCTTTTTCTTTCTGTTTGCAGTACTGAGGATTGGTTCAGTGTTTTCTCACTGAGCTATATCTCCAGACTTTTTTTAAAGTTTGAGATAAGATCTCACTAAATTGCCCAAGCTGGGCTCAAACTTATGATCCTTGTTTCAGCCTCCCAGAAGGCTAGAGTACTGCTATGTGCCACTATACCCAGCTCAATTCTTATTTAACAGGAAAAATGTTTGAGTTCACTTAGATTCTGTTTAACATTTCTGAAACAAGTTAAGCCCAGCACTTGGGAGAATGATCCAGGAGGATTCCCATGAGTCCAAAGCCAGCCTGGGCTACATAGTGAGTTCAAGGCCATCCTGACACCCTGAACTACATAGTGAGACCCTGTCTCAAAGAAAGAAAGAAAGAAAGAAAGAAAGAAAGAAAGAAAGAGAAATTGAACTTTAAGTAAAAAGTGTTAAAATTTATTTTTATTAGTACATATTGACAGTACATAATAATATTCATTGTGGGAAATCAGTACATGTACATAACACATCTTAATTACTTTTACTTCCCCTTCCCCTCCTCTCCCTCCATCTCTCTCTCTCCTTCCCATTTGCAGAGGAGAGCTTTAAGTAAAATTCTCCTACCCCCTCTCTCACTTTACCAAGACAGTTTCCAAGAGTTTCATACAGAAATATATATCACCGCTGAGGAATGGATAAAAAAGACGTGATACTTTTATACAATGGAGTACTACTCAGCCATAAAGAAGGAAAACTGTAGACTTTTACAGGCAAATGGATACAACTTGAGACCATACTCGTAAGTGAAATAAGACACACATGTGTGAACATCATATTGTCTGACTACTGTAAGAAGCTGAAAGAAACATGTATGTATGTATGTGTATATATATGTGTATGTATATAAAAAAACAGTTAAAATAGCTATACTACTGATTTCTCTGAGTTCACTGAAGAGAAAGATTTGTGATGGTATTGTTTAGACAATTGAATGTAGATGTCTTGTGCTCTGGGTGAATGATTTGGGGATGACAATGCACAACGTATGTACCATTGTTGCTCCCTGATTGACATGTTTTGAAATTGTTTTCTTTTTTTTCTCTTTGAAATAAAATGGATTTGAGGGAAAAAAAATAAATTTAAAAAAATTTTTAAAAAAGTAAAAAGAAAAAAAGAAGAAATATATGTCACCAGGTGTGATGGTGCATGCCTATAATCCCAGGTACTTAGGAAGCTGAACCAGGAGGATTTACAAGTTCAAGACCAACTTGGGCAATTTAGCAAGGCTCTTTCTCAAAAATAAGATTTTAAAAAAAGTAGCTTAGCATGTAAGAGTCCTTGCCTAACATGTATGAGGCCCTGGGCTCGATCTCCAGTTATTCACACACATGTACCCCAGAAACATGTCAATACAATAGTATTAGTGGTCAATGAAACCTCATAGGAAGAAAAATATAAGGTATGAAAAGATTTAATGATGCTAAAGTTAAACTGGATTACCATTATTAACATATCCCCTTAAAAGACACGGTTTCTCATTTTGTCACTATAATGGCCAGCAATAATGTCTTTCTCCTTATCACTGACTTCACTGTGGAACAGATTTTGCCCTCCAATACTTTCTCTGATAAACAGGAATCAGTTTTAGGGACATGGTTGAAACATGTCTTAGGGGAAAACAAATCTAGATAAGCTGGGTGTATTGGCACACACCTGAAATCCCGGTACTCAGGAGACTGAGGCAGGATGATCACAAGACCTGCTTGAGCTACATATTGAGACCTTGTCTCAAAAACACAGCCTGAAGAAAGAAAGAGAGGAAGGAAGGGACGAAGGATGGAAGGAGACAGGAAGGGAGTGAGGACAGGTGAGGGGGGAGGAAATGAGCTTGGAATAGCTTGTAGTCAGAAAGCAAGAAGTCTGTTACTTTTTTTTAAAGGCCAAGGTTGTGTTATAATGACTAAGAAGCCAGACTTTCATAATTCAAACATTAAAAAGAGAATAATTATAGCTAAATGGAATAAATTGAGTCTTTGACAAGCTATGAATTCATAATGCAATGCAAAAGGGAAAGTTAAGTACATAGAAAGAGACCTGTACAAAAGGGTACATAATGGGATATCTGATCCCTTATTACGTTAATAATAAGGCTGGTGCTAACAAGCGTTTGTTTCTGTTACTTAGCACGTATTTGTGTATGAAATGCAGCTGTGTGGATGCTGTTCCAGTACATGGAGGAAGGGTACATGCAAGGGATTGTGACTAAGCTAAATGGCCCCAGAATAAAGCAGATCATTTGCCAAGAACAAGCCAGTTAGATTAGGAGAGTAGCATACACACACACACATGCAAACACGCGCATGTGCACAGACGTGCGTGCATACACACACACGCACACCCCATTTAAAAGGAGACTGAGTGGCTGATAAATGCCCCTAGTGCAATGACCAAGCAGAAACTGTGAATTTTGTGAGAAACGAGTTGAACTGGCCAAATATCCTAAAGACAGCTAACTGTACCGACATGATCTCTGGTTTTCTGAGAGAGGAAACATCAGCAATAATAAGATAGTGGAATCAGTGATAAAGAAAAAAGAAAAAGAAAAGTAAGGAAAGATGCTATTCTGTTTTGAACATCTTGAATCTGAGGTTCCAAGGAGTTTGGGTCAGTATAAAAAACTTTGGAACCAAGACTGAGTATTAGTTCTTTTACTTCTAAATTAAATAATCTTTGGCAAGTTTAGTTTACCTCCCCTAAACAATAGTTCCTTCCTTGGTAAAGATGGGATGAAGCCTTCATGTCCTATGATCTCACCTAGAAACCAAAGTTTTAGTGCTAGGGGTATGGGTGGGGGTGGGGGGGTTATTGGAGATTGAACCCAGTGTCTCCTCAATGAGCTACATATCCACAGCCCTTTATTTTTTGAGACAAGGTGACACCAAGTCCCACACTGGGTTCAAACTTATGCTCCTCCTGCCTCAGCCTCCCAGTTTTAGCCTTACAACACCTCCTGACCTTCCTCTTCCGACCCAAACCATCACCAATTCCAACCATTTCTGCCACCTATGTGTTTCTCAAATAGTTTCCCCTATCAATTTTCATTCCACAGTTTAATTCAGGCAAGGTTATCGCTTATATATAGTATCCTGTAGCTTAATGTCCATCCCTAGGTAGCCAACAGTCACAAGAGCTACTTCAAAAGGAAAGGGAGCCAGGCATGGTAGCGCACGCCTATAAGCCCAGCACTCATGAGCTGAGATAGAACTGCCAGGAATTCAAGGCCAGTCTGAATTACACAGTGAAATTTTGTCTTGAAAGACAAGAAAAAAAAAATTTTTTTAAAATAAATACAGACAGGAGGGAAAGATCAGCGCCTCCTGAGAACCCGCTGTGTTGGGTTAGGGAGGATCCAACCAGAAGACAACTAGCCAGCCTTCCTTGTGAGCAGTGTGAGTGGGCATGGATTCCAGGAAGAGAAATATCAGTGCCTCCTGTGAGTCTACCAGCGCACAGGCTGAGAATCAACACCCCCCCCAAGCCCCACCCCCATAAACAGCCTGCTGGTTCAGAAGTTGATAGCAACTAAGGTACATAAAGCAACTAAATGCTTGTATTGTTTGGTTGATTTTGCAGGCCTCTTGGGGAGGATAACAGTATGCAACGTAGCAAATATGGGGGATTTCCTTCTCTCCTGTCTTTGAGGCCCAATATTAGTCTCACTGTTTTGCTTTATTCTGATTGTTTTGCTTTATTCAATATTCTGTTTTGATTGGTTTTATTCTGTTTTGTTTTTGGTTTGATTTTGCTATACCGGATGGAATGGTCAACTATTGTGAAGATAACAAGATATACCATAGTAGCTATTCTTTTCCTAGTATCCTGCTTTGAAGTTCTGTACCAGTTCTACAGCTGTGTTTTGATTGACTTTGTTCTGTTATGTTTTGTCGGATTTTACTATCTTTAAAATAAATAAATAAAATAAATAAATACAGACAGCACTTAAGCACTAACAATCACTTGATTTCAAATAACTTAAAACACAAATTAATCTATCTCATTATGTGAAGTGTTTCTACAGTAAGATTCTCCTACGATCAGGAGTCATACAAACATAGTCTAAATAGAGTATCAATACCTTTACCTAAATGTTATACTCACTATATGTTTTGCAGCCATGTTTAAATTTTTATTTTAAGACATGTTCTCCCTGTGTCTCAACTCCCCAGATTAGGCTTGAACTTTGTGTCTTTCTGCCTCAGCCTCTGTATTCCTGGGATTGCTGGTGTGTGCCATATACCCAGCTCAGTTCCTAGTTCATTTTGTTTCCCCATACTTCCCTTCAGTTATGTTATTAAAGCATTTTAATGATAGTACATAAGAAAAAAATGAGAGCTTTAGACTGGGACCAAAAAATCTCTTTGTTTTTTAACCAGTTAACTAACAACAACAACAACAACAATAATCACAGTTGAGAACATCCAGAGGTGCCCCAAATCAGTTCCCACTACCTAATCTGCAGGTCTTATAGTTACTCCTATCAGTATTGTAAGACAAATATAAAATAAAAGAATCACAGGAAAGTGTTCACATTCTTTACTCATGTATTTTACCAGATCTTTCTGAAATCAGATTGGACCAACCCAACTGCTATCACAGGACCTTGATTTTACCAATAATGAAAGCCCTTGACACAATGAAAGATACAGAAATGGTACCATGACCAAAGTACAGTTTGAAAATTTGCCTCTACAAATTAAAATTTTCAAGATATTACATCTTATCAATGAAATAAATATTGAGAACCTATCAAATGTTCCACACTATACTGGATGCTATAAAGAATGACATTTCAGTGTCTGGCAAAGGCTTATGAAATTTGGACATCCTGATTACCATTATACTACGAGAGAGGGCTAGATCTTAAAGGGGGCTTAGAGAATCCACTGGGAGTCTGTCCACTAGCACCAGGGACACTAATAAATTACAATGCGTAGATCAAGAGTATTTTAAGGCAACTAAAGCACTTAATATTTGGTCTTCATATTAAGTAATTCCTACCCACATAAACAGCCCAGAAATAATTTAATTTAGAAAGTAAAATACAGGCTGGACATGATGGTGCACTCTTGTAACCCCAGTACTCAAAGAGGGAGAGGCAGAAGGATCACCCTGAGTTCAAGGCCAACCTGGGCTATACAGCGAGTTCAAGGCCAGCCTGAACCACACACCTATCCTAAACAAAACAAAAAGTAAAATAGGTCCTACTAAAAACTTAAAAATTTCACTCAATCTATGCGTCTATAAAACACAATATGGATGCCCTCTGCTGGTGAAAATAGCAACAGCTCTATGACACCAACAAAACTGTTGACAAAAGAGCAATAAGATTGCTTCATAGTCCTTTTGACTATGGACCAGTCAAAAGCAACGTTAAAAATTGTTGTTTTCACTGCAACTGCTAAAAAGGAAAATAACCAGAAAATTGTACCTCTCCATTCTTTGTGTTATTAGAACAGAAAGTAATCAAAATTTACTTTCATTTTGACAGCATTGTATGATTTTTAGCAGCAGATTTCTTTCCTAAATAGACTTCTCTTGGTTTTCATGTTAGTTCAGGGTGGGGATGGGAAGGGTGCTAGGGACCGAATCCAAGTTAAAATTTTTAATCTGAACCTTTATAATTTAAAGGTGAAAAGATCAAAGACTTTTTGACCTGTTATGAGTTCATAGAGCACACAAATCATACATGATCATTTGACAGGAGAAAAGTATTAGTGGTCCCAGCTGTTAAAGTTGCCACCCTATCTAGCTTTTGGCAAGTAAAATTGATTATCCCTTATACAAAATGCTTGAGACCGGAAGTATTTTGGACTTCTTCAAGATTCTGCAATATTTGCAGACAGCATACTATCTTGGGGATGACACCAAAGTCTACACATGAAATTCACTTATGTTTCTTATATACTTTATATGTGTAACCTAACAGTAATCTCATATAATATTTTCAGGCACCATGTATGCCTGTAATTCCTGCTATCTGGGAAACTAAGCAAGGAGTATTGTGAGTTCAAGGATAGTCTGAAACACTTAGCCAAGAACTCATCTCAAAAAACAGGAAGAAATGTAATATTGTTAATGTGCCTGTGTTTGAATCCAACTTACCACTTAAGGTTGAATGGGGGAATTTTCCACTTTTGACACTATGTTGCCACTTCACAAGTTTCAGATTTTGAGGCATGTGGAAATTTCAGATTAGGGATGCTTAACCTATATTGTTTTGTTTTGTTTTGTTGAGACAGGGTCTATGTGGTTCAGGCTGGCTTCAAATGTGCAGCAATCCTCCTCCTTCCTCAGTTTCCCAAGTGCTAGGATTACAGGCGTGCACCACCATGCCCAGTACCTATATTTATTATACTTCTATAAACTTTACATAACTGTTAGTTTGTTCCTAAATACAATTAATAACCTAAAACAGAACCAGCAGTCTTCTAACTTCTAGCACTGGCAGAGTAATTTGAGTTGAATAACCCTATCACATATAGTTAAATTTTTGACAAACTTTTGTTTTAAAATTCATTATTTGAAGACTGAGCTAAACCAGACAGAAACAGCAGCTACTGAGATCTAGGAACTGGTGGCCTTTTGCTTGACATAACACTATCCTGAACCCTATCCACGAAGACTTAGGTAGCCTTGCCTTACTAGCTTGAAGTATCAGAGGACAGAGGTGAGGGCAGGAAGCACAGACAAGGGAAAAAAAAAAAAAAAAAAAAAACGGTGGTGAGACCTGAGAGGGAAAGCAGAAGGAATGAAGCCTAATATATGCAATTAAAACCTAGCCAAAGCTTTCTCTTACTGTAAAGTTACAAGTACAAGAGAGAGACATAAAGGAGTCCAATAATCATGCAGCACCTGGAGGTTGAAGAAAATGAAGTAAGATTTCAGTTGCTATCCAACACTAAGGAGACAACGATTTGGAGTCTGAATTGAAGCAAGCTGTGTGCTGGGATAAAAACTGCATTTCAGAAGAAAATAACAGAATTACGAGGCTCTGTGATGTTTCAGTTATAATGTCTAGTATTCAATAATAAATCAATGCTTATAGGAAGAAAAAGAAAAATGTGATCCATAAGCAAAACGGTAAAATGACCCAGAAGATGCAAGTAATAGTCAAAGACTTTCAATCAGGTATTATAAAATATGTCCAAGGACTCCAGGAAAATAAGGCACACAATAATTGTTCATCTTAACAATAAAGAACTACAGAAAATAGCCAAAAGGAAATTCTAGAGCTTGAAATAACTGAAACAAAATATTCCTTGGACTAGCCAGGCATGGTGGCACATGACTTTAATCCCAGCACTCGGGAGGCTGAGGCAGGAGGATCACTGTGAGTTCGAGACCAGCCTGGGATACAAAGTGAGTTCAAGGCCAGCCTGACCTGCATAGTGAGACCCTGTCTCAAAAAATAGGGCTGGGGACTTAGCTCAGTGGTGTAAGCACCTGCCTGGCAGGTCACGAGGTAGTGAGTTCAATACCCAGTACACCCACCAAATTGAAAATGGCAGAATAGTTATTAAACTTCGAGTTAAAGCATTAGAAATTATAAAGTCTAGCTGGGCGTGGTGGCACACACCTATAATTCCAGTACTCAGCAGGCTGAGACAGGAGGGATCCCTTCAAGTTCAAGGTCGGCCTGGGCTACACAGTGAGTTCAGGGTCAGCCTGAACTGCAGAGCAAGACCTTGTCTCAAAAGGACAAAAAAATAAATAAATAAATAAATAAATAAATCCAATCTGACACATAAACTGAAAAACTATCGAGAAAATATAACCAAAGTAGTCCTAGAAAAAGAAAATTTAAATCTCAAAAAAATTTTTCTTTTGAATAATCTATGAAAATGTTCCAAATTCAGTGAAAGACATCAACATACAGATCCAAAAAGATCAAGCAACTTCATGCAAGAAAATCACCCTAGATATGTCATAGTCAAACTGCTGAAATACAAAGAAAAAATTTTTGAAAGCAATCAGAAAAAAACAACACATTACATATAGTATAAGAACACCACCAAAAAAGAAAATGCAAAGACAAACAAGACTGAAGGGAAATATTAAGAGAAAACTTTACCTGACCATGGATGGGCTTGTATCCATACTTAAACAAAATGAAACAAAACAACTTGTAAACAAAATAAATAACCTAATTTTTAAAAAATGAGCAATTGATTTGAACAAACATTCACAAAGGAAGATTTACAGTGTCCATGAGAATGTAAAAAGTACACTGTTGGCCTGGAGTTTGGCTCAGTGCCTTAAGCACCTGCCCTGGCAGGCACGAGGTTGTGAGTTCGATCCCTGGTGCCGCCAAAAAAAAAAAAAAAAAAGTACACTGTCAAGGAAATGCAAGTTAAACAGTATTACAAGATGTCACTTCACATCCTATAATGGCTAAAATCAAAAATGCCTGACAGCACAGTACAGTAAATGTACAGTAAACATAAATTCTCACACATCTCTAGGAGGACTGTAAAATGGAACAACTTTTTTGGAAAAGGGTTGGCACTAACCTTTCCTAGATATTTATCAAGAGTATTAAAATGTGTATCTACAAAAGAACTTATAAAACAGTTTATTTACAATGGCCAAAACTGAGACAATCTCAAATCCCACAGAGAAAGATAAACTGTGACATACACAATAAACTGTGATGTACTATTGATCCATACAAAACATAAATCTCATAGGGAACATGGTGAAAGAAGCTATACAACATATGTATATACTTTATAACTCCATCTCATTAAAGATGAAAAAAATTAAGATTAAAACAAAACTCAAGCCAGACATGCTGGCACACACCTGTAATCCCATTTCTTGGGAGGCTGCGGCAGGAGGTTTCCCATGAGTTTCAGGCCAGCCTTTGCTGCATAATGAGTTCAAGGCCAACCTGTACTGCACAGCAAAATATTGTTTCAAAAGATAAAAACAAAAACAAGGGGCTGGGGGTTTAGCTCAGCAATGTAAGCGCCTGCCTGGCAAGCACAAGGCCGTGAGTTTGATCCCTGGCACCAAAGCAAAAACAAAAACCCCAAAACAACAACAAAATTCAAAAGATCAGAACAAAGGAAAAAAAAAATTTGTTTTAATTTTAAAGAGAATAAAATAAGCCAGGCGTGGTGGCACACGCCTTTAATCCCAGCACCCAGGAGGCTGAGGTAGGAGGAACGTTGTGAGTTTGAGGCCCACTTGGGCTACAATGCGAGCGCAAGGCCAGCCTGAGCTACACAGTGCAACCCTGCCTCAAAAAAACCAGAGCCAGGAGTTTGGCTCAGTGACTTAAGCACCTGTCTGACAGGCACGAGGTTGTGAGTTCAATCCCCAGTGTTGCAAAAAAAAAACCCAAAAAACAAAAAAGAATAAAATAAAATTGCAAAATAAGAACACAGAAAAACAATTTTAACAATGATGATGGGTCAAACATACAAAGGGCGACTGAAAATTTCAGTGAATGTTTAAATTTTTAAAAATCTGTTAACAGGAAAAGACATATTGCCATTAACTCCATCAAAATACTCCTCAATTCAAAGTTATCCCAGTTCTACATGTCCTCTTTTGTGTCTTTAAAAGGTTATGATAAAAAATAAGTTGAATATCCCTGTCAAGTGCCATCCAACAGAAAAGCTGGCTTATAAAAATATTATGGTGTGCTGGGCATGGTAGCAATGCCTGTAATAGCAGCACTTGGGAATCTGAGGCAGAAGGATCACCTTGAGTTACGGGCCAGTCTCAGCTACATAGTGAGTTTAAGGCCAGCCTAAACTACAGCAAGAACTCAAAAAAAAAAAAAAAAAAAAAAATTATGGTGTGCCCTTATCCACCTCATTTATGGGATCTGGCATTGTGTAACTTCTGGCTCTTCCCCAAAGTTAAAATGACCATAAAAGGTAAATGTTTTGAATTGATTCAGGACATCAAGGAAGCCACAACAGTGCAACTAAAGACACTCACAAAAAAAAGGTCTTCCAGAACACCTTCAGAAAGTGGCGAGTTCAAAGAGGGGAAGCATTCTGAGGGAGATTCGGGCAATGTGTCTTTTACTGTAATATGTAATAAATCACTTAATTTAAACATTCAGGTCAGTGGAAGCCATGCTGGATCTGGGAGGAGTACAACAAGAAGCCAGTCAGCCCTTCTCATAAGCCAGCTGAAGGATGCAGGGCTCAGGAAGAAAAACAAATCAATCTGTCCTTCCTGTGAGTCGGCGGAAGCCATGCTGGGTCTGAGAGTAGTATAACAAGAAGCCAGGTCCCCTGAGCCAACTGGCAGGCACACGGCCTGAGAGACAAAGAACCACCTCCCTACCCACTGTAAGCAAACAGCTGATTTGGAGGACAGGCTGAGTTGATAGCAACTAAGGTACAAAAACAACTTCATGCTTCTATTGTTTCACTGACTTTTCAGGCCTAAGGTCTGTAGTCTGAGCATCTATTAAGAGGATAAAATTATGTAATATAGCAAAAATTGGGGTTTTCCTTCCTTCTAGTTTTTGAAATCCAATAATGTTCTCACTTTGATTGGTTTTATCCTGTTCTGTTTTATTTTATTTTACCATGTCTGATGCTATAGGCAGCAATTTTGACGATAACAAGAGGCATTATGGTGGCCATTGTTGATATCCTATTATCCTGTTTTGAAATTCTGGACCACTTTCACTGTTTTGACTGACTTCATTCTGTTTTGTTTTGTTAGGCTTTATTCTCTTTAAAGTAAACAAAAAAAAAACCCAAAGCTTTGTAAACACATTCATTTTTTTTATCTCATTTCTTCCATGGATTTCATAAAATCAATATTTCCTGATGTATTTTCTCTAGGCTGAGTAATAAAATTTAGAAAGCTTAAAAAAAACATTTATTGCACCTATCATACTTGTACATAAAAATCAAACAAGTTCAGACTTGATAAGGAAATAGATGCATACTTCAAGTTTTTAAATAGGAAACTACTTATGAAGTGCAATTTAATATTCTAGAGATTAAATTTTACTTTTATAAAATATTTTAAAATAAAAAGTAACTCGTATCTAGCTTGATTTGGTGAGAGATATTTTAACACAGGTAAAAGGTGTGTGAAAGTTTTTAGAACAGTGAAGACAAAGGCATGAATACTGCCTGATGACAATGTAAAAGTGATTCTCGCTTCAAGAAAAAAAGTAAAGGAACACAGATGTCAGAGGTTTACAGCATGAATAATCTTAACACCAGTGAAAATATAGGATTAATAATATTAAAGATACTCTATATCTGACAAAATATTGAGCTGATTTCAAATTTGGTGTTTCACTCTTTATTCATTTTTTAATTCTGCCTACAGAAACTGCCCTATACTAAATGTTTTCTAATCCAAATGCATTTACTGTATGTTGAAAGGTTTCTAGTAATACTAGAAATTCCCACATGCATTACCTTGTCCTGAAGAGTTTGCCGCCATCTTCCTGTTTTGCTTCAATTGTGGTCACCAGCAACTAATCAGCCCTTTACCATTACCTGTAAAAAATGTATGTACACACATGTAAAAAGTACCATACTTCAATTGTAAACTAAAAGTTAAGAACTGCTAGCCTGTTTGCAGTTCTCCACCCATTTAAAAAAATATACACACAGTAATTATTGTGTATTGAAAGCTAAAAAAGGAGCCTAACGTTTATCAAGTGCCTACTCTGCACCATACATTGTGTAAAATACTTGAAATTGGTTCTCTTAAGTTATTTACGATTATTTTATACATGTGGAAGTTCATTGTCATAAAGCTAGTAAGAACACTTCAGGCTCTTGGTTTAGACGCTTTCTGCTTTTGTAAGAGATCCCAAGACAGGCAAAATTCTACATTCCTACCTTCAAGAAACATAGAACCCAGTAGGAAAAGAATATTGAAGCAACCAGGCCAAAAAACTTTCAGTCGGGCGTGGTGGTGCACACCTGTAAGCCCAGCACTGCGCGGCTGAAGCAGGAAGATGGTAAGTTCTAGTCCAATCTGGGCAATTTAGCGACTTAGCAAAACACTGTGTCAAAATAAAAAATAAAAAGGATGGAGATGAAACGCTGTGATAAGGCCCTGAGTTCAACCCCGGGTACTGAAAAGAAAAGTGGGGGAAAAAAATGAACAGTGCTCTAAAGGAGGCGAATTATGGGCTAGAAAACAGACGCCGGTTTTAAATAAATGAATCGTCAGATGTCTGCTGCGGGTGAGACACAGGGCGAGTGAAGCCAGGTTAGGACGGCGAGGAGGTCGCTTCCCCGTGGCAACTAAGACGGCAACGGGAGGTCAGCGCGGGGGCCACACTCTTCAGCTTCCTTACCTACTTACCTAGGACGCCAGGGAGCCCTCGGGTCCTCACAGAAGGACCGCGACTGTCGAGGCGGATACGTCACCACCCAGGTAAAGCAGCGCTAGCTCAGTGCTACAACCTTCCCGCCCCGCCGCGTTTCCGGCTCCTGACTGACGTACGCCCGAGAGAGCGGAAGTCCCGCCTTCCGCTTGGATCTCAGCCCACGGTCGAAAGAGAGTTGCATTTTCTTTTTAAATTTTGTTAGGGATTCGCATTTTTTTTTGGTGGCACCGGGAATCGAACTCACAACCTCGCGCCTGCCAGACAGGCGCTTAAGCCACTGAGCCAAACTCCTGGCTGGGATTCGCAGTTTAATTGTCGCTTCAGGACAGACGTGCTTTCCTAGGAAGAGTGGCAGGCGAAGAGACTCATGGGAGATGCAGGCAGCCCTGTTAGGGGTGGGGCCGCGGCCGCTAGGCGGGGGCGGGGCCGCGAGTAACCGGGTCCCTAGCACCGAGATAAGCTTTTTAGTTTTTGCAGTTTCCGGCAGAGACGCTATGAGTGCAATTGAGTGAATCTACCTCAACTCAGCCTTGGAAGGAGGCTAGTTTTGCTTTCAAGCTTCAACAGTCATCTCAAATTGTGTGCCTGAAATACACACAAATCTCAAGAATAAACCGGGCGTGGTGTTTCATGCCTGTAATCCTGGCACTTGGGAGGATGAGGCCAGCCTGGGCTACATAGTGAGTTCAACGCCAGCCTGGACTACATAGCAAGACTGTCTCAAAAAAACAAACAAAAAAGTAAATTATGATGCACACTTTTATTTTGCATGGATGCATGACTGTGATAATAATTTTAATACCAAACATTTATTTACTCCATATCGAGTGATTATTGTTTTCTATATGCTAGGTGTTTGTGGTGCATCAGTTCAGGTCCTGTCCTTCTCTGAGCTGTGTATAAAACTCCGAAACATGCTAAGTAGTGAACTGAGAGTCAAAGGCAGAAAGTCTGCCAGGTACTAAGGGACAAGTTATCAAATCTCCCAATTCCTTTGCTCTGGAAGAAACAATTTCTCTTGTTGACTACTTGATGTAAAGCATGAAACATAAGTATTTTGATAATGAGTCCTTTTCAGTCTTTTTTTTTTTTAAATAAACCAGTGGGAAAATAGTCTTATTCAGATAACCATACCTAAAAATCTTAACAAACATTTTCAGGTAAAAGATCTTTGTGAGTTTGGGTGTGTCTAAAAAGATAAACAAGATCTGTGTGACTGTCCTGACCTTTGGAGATTTCTGTTTCGTTTTGTTGCCAGGCTAGACAATGTAGAAAGCTCCAGTGTGAATCCCAAATGTGAAAAAAACAGTGTTTAAAGAGATAGAAATGCCAGTTATCCTGCTTTGACCACTATATATTGTATACTTGTACTGAATTGTTACACTGTACATGGAAGTATGTGCAATTAAAATAATAAAAAATAAATCTCAAATAGGGATACAGCTCAGTGGCACAGCACCTGCCTGTCAGGTGAGAGGTTGTGAGTTCAATCCCCGGTACCAAAAAAAAAAAAAAAAAAAAAAAAAATTAACACAGTGATTGATAGTGGGTTAGTTTTCAAATTGCAGCTTTGACACTTGATGATTGTGAATCTTGCTTTAACCTTTTGTGTCTCCACTCTGCCATCTATAAAGTGGGAACAAAAATGAATGAATACCGTCTGTGGTACACTCAGAGTAGTACCTGGCACATAGTAAGTACTCAGTAAATGTCAGCTTTTAGTATTACGAATGGAAAATGTTTAGATAGATTTAAGACTCAGAGGCCACCAATAGAGGCAGATTTATTAGCACAAGTACACAACAAACGGTTAGAGGTCTGAAGTGAGGCTTCAGCCTGCCCCCAAGAGACAGGATCGCAACTTTTACGTCTGGAGGGTGCATTGGGTCAGAGCTTGAGTCCTACTTGGAAGAAGGGATGGAATAAGGAAGTAAGCTGGCTTTAAACCTACATAGAATAGAAGTTAAACTGCTGGGAGTTGGGGGAGCTTTAAACTAATAGCCTTTTGTTATGGAGAAATAGAAAAAAGGGAAAAATAATAAAGAATGTTGGGATCAGGGAAGTATAGGGGAGAAGGGTCTGTCTACAGGAAGAAAGGTAAAATAAGGGCCTCATTGGACTTTTTGGCTAATCCTGACCAGAAATAGTTACAACTTTAGTAAGGGAGCTATTAACAAGACAAGGGAAAGCTGATAAACTGGGCAAGTGCTCTAACCAAGTTAGTTTAGCTGCCTTACCCCTTCAGTAAAATGCAAAGGAGACAAGGGGTGCTCACTTAAAAGACAGCTCTTATACATACACATATATATTCTCTCACTATGTTTCTCTTTACTTAATTGCTAACTGGACCTTGTATGTAAAGTCCCTCTTAACCAACCTGTAAATTCTAGAGATAGGGCCTGACAAGGCAAGAGCAAATCAAATGAAGACCACTTAGGAATGTGTACATGGCGATGCCATGAGGGATTAGGGGTCTTGGTGCCTAAAATCCATCTATGGCAACCCAGAGAACCAGTAGGGTTATGACAAGGTCCAAGTAGTGGGGGAGGGCTCTGCCATCCAATACAACAGCTGAGAACAAAGGGCCCATGGGTCCCCCATCTTTCTGGAGTATGCTACCCTCTCACAGGGTAGCTGTCTGTCTTATTTCTTTTGTTTCTTTCAAATAATGTGTTTTTGCTTTCCCTTTTAAACTTAGTCCCTTTATTCCTTTACTGGGGCTGAGTTTACCATCCTGGTGAGCTGCTCAGACAGCAGAGCAGCAGAGGTGTGGTGCAGTACACACGCCCCACGCCCACCCCGGCCATGTGATAGAAGGGAAGATTGGAAAGCACAGTCACATTCGGTTGTGTTGGATGCTTTTTCCCCTATGAGGAATTTGTTGGTGATTGATTGATTGATTGATTGATTGATTGATTGATTTGTAGAAGGATATTCTCTACCTGGTGTTGAGTGAGGTTTTTGACTGTTTTTTGGATAAATCATATCATAGTGAAGAACAGGAATGGTCCTACTGACCCTGGATCTTGGCTAGGAATTGTGAGATTTCATGAAGGTTCTCCTATAGGCCCTATGACAAGCTTTGGTAGGTGAGAGAAGTGATCAGTTCTCCCATGCTGGTGGCCACACTGGTGGTCACTTCTGTGGGTATCTAATGGTGTTAGAAAGGATTAGAGTAACTAATCCTTTTTTGGCCAATGTGGTTAGTGATGGGAATGGGGGAGTGTTTGGTTGTTAGGGATATTGGGGGACAAATAGGCTAAGGTATATGTGCCTTTTTAATTAGTGGGCAGGCACAGGTAGGCTTACCTGCCACAAAGGAAAAAGATTCCTAATTGGAAAAGGCAAGTCATGAGATGTAGTGAGAAGATATATGGTGAAGTATAGGTCCCTGGAACCGAAGGGTTTGGCTGGCTTACTTTTCCAGATCAACATGGAACCAGTCAAGAAGGCCTCCATTATAGATTGAATTGATATAGATTTATTGGAGGGTGAGATGTTAATAAGATCCCATGGGAAGAGCTTTAAAGGGTTCATGAGTGATTATGCCTGAGGAAGAGATTGAGATTGCAGGCAATCCAGAGAAAAGGAGGGGTTGAGTGGACTTTTCTTTTGTTTCAGGTGAGTGACCCAATGAAACTGATAGTCTTGGGGGCTCTAGAAAGTGATGATTTTGCTACATTTAGAAGTGTTTTTCATGAAGTGACTGTTAAATGTTAGCTCACAGTAAATATAAAGGGGAGCTTGACATAAGAGGGAAGTATCAAGGATTATAGGACCCATAATGGGGAGGAGGTTACTTATAGGAAATTTAGAGAAATTAGTGAAATCATCTGAAAAACTTTGATGGCCCTGTCTGCCACAGCTGTTAGATATGATTTAAGGGCATGTTGGTCTGATCTTTAAAGGTTGGGCTTAAATTCTTTCGTAGAGCAAGTTTTGCCTGGTGTTTCAATTTGGGAGTGAGAACTGCAGTGTAAACTGAAGATAACAGAGACAGGGAGAACCAGCAATCTTGATCTAGAAAAGGATTTGTGTTGTTTAAAATTGTGAGATTGAAGGAATGTTCTAAATGTTGAACTAGAAGTAAATATTTCATAGGGGCCAGTGCTATCAAGAAAAATAGGTGGCTAAGTATGGTGGCACACACTTGTAATCCCAGCACTCAGGAGGCTGAGGCACAAGGATCGTCATGAGTTCGAGGCCAGCCTGGGTTACATAGTGAGTTCAAGCTCAGTCTGAACTACTTGGTGAGACCCTGTCAAAAAAAAAAAAGAAAAAACCAAACAAAGAGGCAAACAAAAAAGAAAGGAGGGAAGAAGCAAGGAAGAAAGGAAGGAAGAGAAAGAAAGAAAAAGAAAGAAAGAAAGAAAGAAAAGAAAAGAGAGAAGAAGGGGGTTATGAAGATTGAGTAGGTCACGGTGAGGTTGGGGCTAGATGAATTGAGACCCAATGCAATAGAGGGACCTCTAGTCAGGCTGAGAGGTTATCTAGAGAAAGAGTTATGAAATCTCCAGTTGGTAGTCTTTGAGGAGTATCAGAATAGTAGGGAACTAGACTAGTAGGGAGCTAGTTATGGGTTGGCTCATAGTTGGTCACTTTGATCACTGTTATAGCTTGTGTCTAAATGTCTCCCCCAAAGGCTCATGTGGTCATAGGTGGGGCTTTTTCAGAGGTACCTGGATCTAGAGTGTGTGACAATGGGGTTGATTCATGATGCAATGCTAGGATCAAAGCTGCTATGATTAAGGTGTGATTGCTACCTGCCCTAAATAACTTGGATAAGATATAAGGAACAGAAAGATGTGTGGTCATCCCTTGCCTGTTTTTGCTACCTTCTGCCTGTCATGAATGGTTTCTTCTTTGCTGTGCCTGTCTGCCATGCCACCCTGCCTTGGATCCAGCCATTTACGGACTGAAACCTCTACAAACTGTGAGTTAAACAAACTTTCCTCCTTTAATTTTCAGTGTCAACAAGGACAGAAAAGTAACTAAGACAGTCATGTTGATCAGTTTTCTAGGATGGCTATGAGGCAGAGAGATATGGAAGTCAAGAGTTGAGATTTCTACCTGTGTGGAACAGGTGGGGTTTGGCTTTTTTTTAGAGATGAGTTTTAGTCTGAAGAAATGGATTTAAGAGAGAAGACTCGAAAGTTTTGTAGCTGTTGGTGTAGGAAGGATAACTTTATAGGGTCCCTGTCATTTTGGTTGTAAGGGCTTGGAATTGAGAGTTTTGAGTTCTACCCTATCTCCTGTCAGGATTGACAAGGAAATAGGTTTTTCATCAGGTTTTGAAAGTGAAGTTTTAGCAAAGTTTTGCAGAAGGTGGAAAATTATGAAGAGCAGTGGGAACTGGCCTCTGAAAGAGAATGTGTTAGGGGGTATGTTGCCAAGAGCAAAGAGATGTCCATACATCAGCTTGAGTGGATGAGAGACAGGTAAAGTAGGAAGTGCTGTGTATATTTAGAAAGACAATGAGCAGGAGATCTACCCTCAACTTTTGAGTTTGTAGCATGAGTTTGGTGAGTTAGTATAGGCTGTAAGGAATGGGAGGCATACACTGTAATATGTACATAGAACAAGCCTAGAGTTATTCATAATTAGGAGAGCCAGTGCCACTAAAATGCAGAGACAGCATGGCCACACCCATCTTGTTTAACTGTTTTGAGAAGTAGGCCATAAATTGTATTTTTGTGCCAAGAAGTTGATCTAGGAGACCAAAAGTTAATCCCTTTTTTGGCATTTACATACAGGTAGAAAGGCTTGTTGGTGTTGGGGAGACTGAATTCCAGCATGGAAGTAAGGGCCAATTTGAGCTGATTGAAAGCAGAAGCCAGAGAGGCAGGAGAGAGTAAGGGGTGGCTGGGGTCTCTGGAAGGAGCCTCATTTGGGAATTAGATATGAGATTAAAGTTTCAAATCTACAGCCAAGAGTAATTAGCAAGCCCACAAAAGAAAAGGAGATCAGATTTTGACTGGGGTAAGGGAATCTGAGAGATGAGAGTGTTGCATCCTTGTGTGATTTCCTTATGAGTAGAGGAAATGTGAAGTCCAAGGTGGGTGACCTTAGTCTAGTAGAACTGGTTCTTATCTGGAGATGCCTAGTCTTTTCTTGTTGATGAGACAAAACACTGAAAGCACAAAGTTAAGGGAGGAAAGGTTTGTGTAGCTCACAGTTTGTAGAGATTTCAGTCCATAATGGACTGGCTCTAAGGCAGTGTGACATGACCCACAAGCGTTGCAGAGGAGAAACAGCTCATGGTGGTCAGAGGGTAGCAAAGCAAGCACAGGAACTTAGCAGCTTTTTTTCTGCCCCTTTTATACTCTATCTAGACTACTGGAATTAGGGTGGTGCCAAAACAATGAGTGAACTGATTTAATAATCACATTTTTTTTGTTTTTGTTTTTTTGTTCATTTGTTTTTTTGGTACCAGTGATCAAACTCTGACCTTATGCTTGATAGGCAGGCATTTATGCTGCTGAGCTAAATCCCTGGTCCTAATCACACATTCTTAATCCCACATCACCCACTCTAGATCTAACCACCTCTGGAAAAGTCTTACCTATGACTACAAAACTTTGGGAGGACATTTAGACACAATTCTTAACACCCAGTATTCCTTTATTATTAAGAAGTTAAGGCCATGGTGATCAGGAGGGGCCATGGTGATCAGGAGGAGACTCAGCAAGAAGACAAAGCATGCCTTCCTGTGAACCAGGCTCTGCCATGGCAATTGGGAGGAAACTCAGCAAGAAGACAAAGCATGCCTTCCCATGAGCCAGCCAGTGTGCAGGCTGGGAAACCAGAAGAGCCTCCCTCCACCACCCCAGTAAGAAGCTGTCTGATTCAAAGGACTCAGGATGAGATGATAGCAACTGAGTTGAAAGGAATAGCTTGATGCTTGAGCTGTTTGATTGACATCGTAGGCCTGAGGTCTGGGCATCTATTTGAAGGATGGCAGTGTACATTGTGGCAACTGTGGGGAATTTCCTTCTGTCTTGTTTTTGAAATCCAATGTTTTGTTCCATTTTACTATTTTGTTTTATTCCTGTGTCTGGTAAACTGAGCAACTATTTTGAAGATAACAATATGCAATATAACAACCATTGTTAAATCCTATCATCTTGTTTTGAAAACCTATATGACTATTGGGTTTTTTTGTTGTTGTTATTTTGCTTTTGTTGTTGTTTTTTAGGTTTGTTTACATCTTCACTTTTCTGTTTTTTCTTTTTTCTCTTTAAAATAAAAAGACTGTACAATAGATATTGTGAATTGGAAAGAAACTGTTCAAAAGAAAAGACAAACTGTGATGGAGAAAAGAGGAATGGGTGAAAGGAAAAAATATTTGTATATACAAGGTAGTTAAGGTAGTTATATAACTGGCTTCTGTTTGTTCCTTGAAAAGAATGTTTTGTGCCAATATTGTTTAAACAAGATATCATACCTATGTCCTATACTCTGAATAACTACTACAAGACACCAACACACAATATATCAAGTATTATAACTGTTTTGAAACTTGTTTTCACAGTTTATCTGTTTTTTTCTCTAAAATAAAATAAAAAAATAAAATAAAATGCAGGAAAAAAAAGAAGTTAAGTAGCTGAATAGTGTTTTGCACAGATTCAGAGGATTGTGCAATAAAAAGCCATCAACATGCTGGATAAGGCAGCTAGGGTTTAGGGGAAGAGACAGGAGGCTTTGGCTACTGTTTGTCCAAAAACATATGGGCTGTTGCAGAATCTCTGAGGAAGGACAGTTAAGTTCTTGGGAGTTTTCAGTGTCACACTACATCAAGGTAAAGGTAAAAGAATTTTTGGAAGTGGTGTCAGTACCAAAAAAAAAAAAAAGAAAAAGAAAAAGAAAAAAGAAAAAAAAGAAAAGGAACTGGCATCAAGAAGGATAATAAAAAAAGTATTTTAAGTCAAAAACTGTAAAACGAGGTGTAGTATGGATTAGACACTAGAGGGATGATGTGCAGGGAGGCTTCATTGCTAGGGTGCAGGTCCTGACCTAGATAATAGGTCCCATTTTTTTTTTATGGCTTGGACAGGAGTGTTGTAAGAAGAACTGGTGGATTTAGGAAGTCCAGTGGAAAAAAGTTTGGAGAGGGTAGGTTGCAGTCCCCATAGGGCCTGTGAGTTTAGGAATATTGTATCTTGGAGAAGGAGGTGGGACCTTTGAGGGTAACCTTGATAGGATTATGATGAGAAGCAACTGAAGTGTGTTTGATTTCTCACACGTTGGGGTTGACTTGTTGGAGTAGAATGTGAGGTGACGTTTGAGTAATCCAGGTTGAGAAGAGAGGTGGGCCCAAAAGAAGTGTATCTAAGGTTGGGGAGCTCTGAATGCTAATGGTGGAATGCAATTTTAAAAGTATATCACATCACATTAATGGAGTCAAACAGGCTGGAAGTGCTAGAAAGGAATGTGTGAAAATTATTGTTTCTAAAGTGTAAGGCAGAGGCTTGCTAGACAGTGATTTGGAGATAAGGCTATCAATCCCCATAATAGAAATAGAAGGGGATTACAAGTCCTGCATATTTCTGTAAAACTGAAGATCTTGTTCCCTTTTCCAAAAGGGAACAGATTGGCTTATCTACTACCTTTCCCTGGGTTCTGTTTTGGTGACAAAGGTCACAGGAGCTTTAGAACTGGGGCCTAGCTAGGTGTGGTGGTACATGGGCTACATAGTGACTTTAAGGCCAGTCTGAACTACATAGCAAGATCCTATCTCAAAAAAAAAAATTGGGGGCAGACATGGTGATGCATACCTGTAATACTAGCACTGGAGTTTGAGGCTAGCTTTGGCCATATAGTGAATTCAAGACCAACCTGGACTACACAGTGAGACCATCTCAAAAAACTGAAAACAAAACAAAAACAACAGAGGTTTAGTCAGTTATCAATGGCAAGTCCTGGCACAGTCGGAAGGGACAAGTTGGAGTTGGCCTTGGGTTTGAAACAGTTGGTCCCATTCCCAGAGGTCTGGGGACAATCTATTTGATGCTTTAGCTCAGGGTAGGAAAGGATGACTTTTGTATCTACATTTATCTTGTACTGTCTATATTTTTATTTTAGTTTAGTTTATTAGTATTTGTATGATAAGAGTTTTTTTTGTAACAGGGTATCACTGTGTAGTGAAGAGTGGCAGACTGACCTTGACCTCACTTATGTAGCCCAGGCTCAGACTCACGGTAATCCTCCTGTCTCAGCCTCCTGAGTGCTAGGATTACAGTTATGCACCACCGTGCCTTGCTTTATCTTTTATTTTGTCCTTTATTTTTAGTCTAGGTTTCTCATATAAGAGGAACCATAGATATTTAAGTTTGTGTGCCTAATTTATTTCACTTAACATTATAGTCTTGAGGTGCATCCACTCTTTCCTACAAATGACTCAGGTTTATCTTTCTTTATGGCAGAGTAGTACTCCAGTGTATGTAAATATCATATTTTCTTTATCTATTCATCTGTCAATGGACATATAGGCCATTTCTAAAATTTATAAATTATGCTGCTGTGTGCATTTATCACTGTAATGTGATGTCTTTAACTCTTTCAAGAAGATATCTAGAAGGGGAAAACCTGGGTCAATTGGAATTTCTAGTTTTTGTTTTCTGAGGAATCACCATACTGGTTGAACTAGTTTACATTCCTACAAACAGGTAGAAGCGTTCCCCACCATCCTAAGGTTTGGCAGCATTTGTTGTTATTTGATTTCTTGATGGAATCTTAGTGTTGTTTTTAACTTACATGGCTAGTGATGTTGAGCATTTCTTTATGTACTTATTGGTCATTTGTACTACTTCTGTTAAGTGTCTATTCATTTCACTTGGCCATTTTTTGATTGACTCTTTTATTTGGAGGAGTTTAATTTTTTAAATTCCTTATACATTCTAGATATGAGTCCTCTGTCTAAGGAATTGCTGGCAAAATGTTTCCCTCTTTGCTGAGTGTAATGGTGCATGCCTGTAATCCCAGTACTCAAGAGGCTGAGGAAGGAGGAGTACTGTGAGTTTGAGGCCAGCCTGGGCTACATAGTGAGTTCAAGTTCAACCTGAACTACACAACAAGACTCTGTCTAAAAAAAAAGAAAGAAAGAAAACTAAAAATTTTCCCTTTTTCACATTGGTTGTTTCTTTCACTGTGCAATAGGTTTTTAATTTAATATGATCCCACTTATTGATTCTTAGAACTATTTCTTGTGTCTGGGGTTCTGTTAAAAGTCCTCACCTACAGCTATGACTTCAAGAGTTTCATCTATCTTAAGAGTTTCATCTATCTTGTCTTCCAGCAGGTTGTTTCTGGTTTAACACTTAGTTATTTGCTCCATTTTTATTTTAGTTTCGTATTTGGTAAGATATGTGGGGATAGACTCAATCTTTGCATGTGAATAGCCAATTTTCCCAACACCACTTATTAAAGAAGCTGTCTTTCCACCATTGTGTCTTTGGCCCCTTTGTCAAAGATCAGTTAGTTATTTCTGCACCCTCTATTCTGTTCCATTAATCCTTAGTTCTGTTTTTGTGCCACTACTGTAAAAGAAAATGATCCCCCCAGTCAGTATACTTCAGTTTCTTAGTTGCCCAGGTAATAGTTCCTGTTTCAGTTCCAGTTGCTTCTGTCTCGTAGAAGTGGCTGGACACTGTGATGCATATCTGGTCACGATGATGCAGATTGTATAAACCAGTTCCCAACTGACAAACCATTCTGCCTCTCTACTTCCTGCTTGCTTATCCCATGTAAGTCCTAGAATACCAGAGATCAGAGCCTGATATTTTGGGGATGTCCTGATCAGTGCCTGTTGATGTAAATCCTGGGTGTCATTTTGGTGTTTCTGCTTGCTGTTATACTACCATGCTGTTTTTATCACTGTAGCTTTGTAATATAACTTCAAATCCCGAATTGTGATGCCTCCCACTTTGCTCTCGTTACTCAGGATTACTTTTACAATTCTGGGTCTCTTCTGGTTCCATACAAATTTTAGGATTGTTTTCTTCAGGAATAGGGGGTACTGTTCCCCCTTTTTTTTTTAAGACAGGGTCTTGCTATGTAGCTCAGGCTGGCCTGAAACTCACAGCAATCCTCCTGCCTCAGTCTCCCAAGTGCTGAGGTTATAGTCAGGCAACACCACTGCTGGCTGTCTTTCCCTTTTCTGATGTCCTATTCAATTTCATTTTTCAGAAGTCTATATAGTTTCTCATTCTGTTTTTACTCCTCATTAGTGCAGTATTTCATGACTGCCCAGTGGATATATTATCAAAGAAGTTTGCGTACTGAGGACTTTAACCCTTTGGTTATTACATTTCTCCTGATGAATCAGCAAAGTTAAATCATTGGGAAGGGACAAAATAGTCATATCCAACTGCTTCGAGCTGAGTAGGGACAGCTCCAGGTCTCTGAGTTTGGTGATCATCAGAAGTAGAGTGACTTGGAGCTTAGAGCTGAGTCCTAAGATAAGTGATTAGATCAAAATGGGTTTTTGTAGTAGGTTTAGCTGTTGGTCTGAGGCCTATTATTGAGAACTGAAAGAAATAAACTGGAGAAGATAGTTGTACAAACATTAACCAAGAAGAATTATTTAAAAATAATAATTAATAACCATTTTTACCAAGAAGAGTTTGAAAGCAAGATCCATATGATATTTTTTGTGATGGTTATAATCAGGCACTTAAGCATAAGAACCCTTCCTTATAACTTCTCAGCATTATATATCTTTCAGTAGCATTGATACAAGTGACTTCATTTTGATTTTGACATCTTTCATGTTTTTCCTATATTGCCCCTTATCCTGAAGGTTCTATTGATGAATCATTGTCTCTCATTGCTGGGAAGCAGTTCTAGTTGTTGGTGGAATCTGATTCCATGTTGGAGAAGAGGTAATTGATGATTTAGAGTTAGTTTCATAGCCCCTATTAGCACATTTGAGCAAAAAAATGGGTTTAAAAGGAACAGATCTTAGACCCAGTCAAACCAACAAGAGTAAAAACAGGATAGCCAAACATATATTTCCTTCTGTGAGCCTCATCTTCTGCAAGTCTTTTTTTTATTGTTGTTTTTATTGTTATGATTGTTCGTTTGTTTTGAAACAAGGTCTCATTGTGCAGTTCAGGCTGACCATGAGCTCACTATGTAGCCTAGACTGCCCTTGAACTCACAGTGATCTTCCTTTCTAGATCTCCCAAGTGCTGGGATTACACGCATATACCACCATGCCCAACTTCCAAAAGTATATTTTATACTTATAACTTTCTTTGCATAATTTTTTGCCCTTCTTGCTGGTTTTCTTTTATAACAAGCCTAGTAGTCACTCGAATTTTAAAATGTTCTTGGTATATTATTATCTCAGAGTTAACTCACAGATGTTGCTTTTCCATTGGCACTGACTGAGTAACAGACTTTTAAGTAACCTTGAACAGTAAAATGTTCTCAGTACCAGCAGAAAGTAGAAAGAAGAGCAAAAATGTTGCTTTTTAGCTAAGGCTAACAATGCTTCAAGACTTTACATGACTTTAAATGAGACAGACAAAAGAATAAGGTAACCCCGAAGTTCAAGAAGCATTCTAAAGCTGTTTATAAAATACCTGTTCTAAAAAAGGAAGAAGAAGGGGAAGAAGAAGAAGGGAGAAAACTTTTAAGCACATTGATCAGACAAAAATATTAATTTAAACCACAGAACCTAAAGTAAATTCACCAATCAGTGAAAATGTTATCAATCAGTTCATATTTTTTTTAAACAGACCCTCATTATCTTTTCATAGATGGTCAGGAGCCTGTTTTCTCTCGTGGCATCTAGAGAGAGGAGCTTATTTGCAGGACCCAATGTAAGTTGTGTATAACCTGAGAGCCACTTTTTACCTGAAATTTGGCTTTGTAGTTTGACTTAATCTTTACACCAGCTTGGGTTTGGATTTCAGCTTCAACTCAGCCTGGAGGTTTAGACCTTCCTTTTAAAAATCTTTGTCATTTTACCAGTGTTTTTAGCTTTGCTATTTTATTTTATTTCAGACTTTTCCTGTATTTACTTGGTATGGGCATGGAGTTTGGATTTTAGTCTGTGTTTTTGTCGTCATTGCTGAAGTGAAGCCACTGTGATTCTTTTTTTATTTTTTTTTATTTTTAAGTGTTTTGAGACAGGGTCTCACTGTGTGCTTCAGATTGGCCTTGAACTCACTATGTAGCCCACACTTGCCTTGAACTCGTGGAGATTCTCTTTACTCCATCTCCCAAATGCTGGGACTATAGGATTGCACACTTTACCCTGCTAGGGAACTGTGATTTTATAGAGAGGTATTTTGTTTTGTTTTAAATTGTATATACCTTAATCTCAGAGGTTGACCCTGGAAAAACCAGAGAAGCCACCCATCATGGAGAAAACTGAAGCAAATTGGTGGCAGCTGCTTTTGCAGTCATGGAAGGAGTCTTGTCCAGCAGTTCCCCATATCCAAAGTTGATTATTATAACCACTAATTAACAGGCAGAGACAGAGATGAGATACAACTGTCTCCTTAGGGGGTGTCATAGTTGAATCAGAATACAGACTTCTTGTAATATTCCTTTAATTTAACAGTGTAAAGTCACATCAATAAGAGTTAGAAGACAGAAAGGGCATTTGCCTATGGAGGGGGAGAAGCTGAAAGGGATTATCTGACAGGGGAGGCTGAACTGGAACCTGATGGTGGCCAAAACTAAGACATTTTTAAACTGGGAAAAATCAAGAAGAGAGATGGGAACATGGTACTTCATTTCGTTTGATTTTTTTTTTCTTTTTGGTACCAGGAATAGAATTCAGGACCTTGTGCTTGCCAGGCAGGTACTGTGCTGCTGAGTTGTATCCCTGACCTGAGATGGTAACATTGATGTGAGTAGTGCCCTCTGCTTCCTCCTGGAAGGGGAGGACAGAGGTGGGCTGAGGTTCTGGTTTAGGAGAGGGTTGCTGGGCATGGGAGTACGCAGCAGGCAGAGTAAAAGGGGGTGAAGAGGGAGGGGAGGGAGGTGGGAGGCCTCTGATGGTGGAGGTAAAGAAGGGACCAAGGGTTGAAGGATACGGGATGGGGGCATGAGGGCAGTGGGATTGAATTCAGGTTCATGGACAGAAGTCTAGGTTGACTGTGAAGAATTTGGAAGGTAGTAGAGGATTGAGAGAAAGTTGACTCAGAAGGAAGCAAAGCTACAAATAAGGAACTTTGGACCACTTGCCATCGTGCTGGATAAATCTGTTTAAGTTGAAAATTTGGGAGTTGAACGTCCTGGGTTTAGGTTATTGATTATTTTCTACTAAACCACGTTACAGAAGAAAATAAGTTTTTTAGATTGATGCCTCTCCTCCTGAATAGAGGGTTTTAAAGTTTTTAAGGAGACAGAACAAAGGTGAGTCTTTGAGCAGTCAGAGGGATAAATTGGAATCTCCCATGGTGGAATGTGGATGAGGCCTCTGGGCAGGTGGGAGAGAACTCAACAAATAGACCTGCATTCAGTTTCTCTGGGTATCCTTCTGTAATGGTGGCCACCAGCAGGAGACCAGCATCCAGCATATCCTGAGGGGCCAGACTGGGAGGAACCAAGGCCTAGTGCTAGGATTTTCCAATGGACAGAAGAGCAGAAGAAAATGGTAAGGTCCCCTGGAGGAGACTTAGAAACTCACCTGACTCAGGAAGGATGGCTGTCTGGATTGGAGAGGGTGGTCCATGTTGTATGGAACGATGACAAGGGTAGCATCATGGTTCAGTTACCTCCAAAGGCCTTCCAGGTTTCAGCACCAAATGTTAGGCAGATTTAAGACTGACTGAGGTGGAAAGATTAGCAGGACAAGGACGCTACCGTGTTAGGGGTCTGAAGTAGGGACTTCAGCCTGCTCCTGAGAGACAAGAGCGGCAGCTTTTAAGCCTGGTGCATGGGGTAGAGCTTGGAGTGAAAATGAGGGGTAGAATGAGGAAGTTAGCTAGCTTTAAACCTAGAAGGGAAGTTAAACTGCCTGGGAGTGGGGGTTTACGGTAACAGGAAGATCTGTTTTACTGGGCATCTTGGTAATTGGTCAGTGGGTCAGTGGATACATACATGGATCCTACATGCATATTAGGGGAAAGTCCAAGACAAAAAGAAATGCAAATAACAATGCTTTGACTCTCTTGACTAAAAGGAAATGCTAGGGAGCAGTCTGTGAGTTTCTTCATCCTGAAACTACTGTGGTTACAGACTTTCAGGATTAAAGAACAGAGTTGACAATAGTCTCCAATTTCCATCTAAAGGCACTCTAACCCTCTTCTGGTATTTTGTGATAAAATATTAATGGGTACTGTATTCAGCAAGACAGCCTTTCAAATCAAGTGCATAGAAGTATGAGACAGTTACAGTATTATCTACTGCTATGTTAACAAATTACCCTGAAGTTTGGCAACTTAACATAGCAAACACTTAATATCTTAGAGTTTCTGAGGGGCAGGAATCCAGGCTGTGTGGTTGGATAATTGTGGCTTAGGATCTTTGCTGACATTGCAGTCAAGGTGCTGGGAAGGGCCATAGTCATTTGACAGTTGGACTGGGAAGGAGATCTGCTTGCAAGCTCACTTGACTGATAGTAGGAGGCTTCAGTTCTCAACTCTCTTAGTTACTTTCTCATTGCTGGAACAAAATATCCACATCCACAAGTTAAAGGAGGAAATGTTCCTCTTAGCCCACAGCTTGCAGAGGTTTCAATCCATAGTTGGGTGGCTGCAAGGCAAGGTGGCATGGAGGAGGGGCATGACAGAGGAGAAACAGTCACTGGCAGGGTTGGCAGGAGGTAGCATGACTTCCTTCTTTCTCTTTTTATTCCATCCAGGCTACAAACCTATTGGCTGGTACCACACACACTCAGGGTGGTTCTTCCCTCTCTAGTAAGTTCGTCATCCATATCCAGAACTGTGCTAAACCAATCAGTGAACAAATCCAATATCACACACTCATGATCCAGTGCTCCCAAAAGCCCCTACCTATGAACATATGAGGTTTGGGGGGGGACATCTAGACTTAAACCATAACATGTACCATAAAGGTCTTTTCCTAAGATTGTTCATGGCATGGAAGCTCATAGTCATAGCAAGTGATCCAAGAGTGAAAGAGACTGACTAAGACAAGTACCACAGTATCTTTTATAACCCATTTTATCTCCACATACTGTTGGTCATGCAGACCAATTGTGGTGCAGTGTGGAAGAGGAATAAGCCTTCAGTCTATGATTACTTGAGACAGGGTTCACTGAGAACAATCTTAAAACCTGGCTACTATGAACACATTACTTGAACAAAATATATTTTTATTTCAAGCCCTGAGAGAAAATAAAGGTGTTACCATGGCTGATGGACCCCAAAACTGGTTCTTAGATTCTTGTGCATGGCAAACAAAGAATTAGACAAGTCATGTGATGGTAAAGAAAAAACAGCAAAGCTTATTAATGTGAGCCAGGTGTGGTGGTACATGCTTGTAATCTCAGTACTCAGGAGGCTAAGACAGGAGGACTGCTGTGAGTTTGAGGCCAGCTTGAACTACATAGCAAGACCCTGTCTCAAAAAACTAAAAAGAGAAAAAACAAAGTAATAGTGTGCTCAAAGTGAGCAGTCTCATGCCTGTGAAATGAAAATAGCACAAGTACTGATGGCAGAAGGTGGAGGACTTAAAATGTTGCACTGATTCTGGGGTGTCTTCCAAGGCACATGACTGACAGGGTTCTGAGTCTTGTCAGTGATATCTATTGTGCATATTCTTTCCCATAATTCACTCTCATAATTGGATGTATGTGTTACAGTCCATATTTATGAACCTTCAGTGAGGCGAAGAAAGGTTATTTCGGGGCTGGTTGTATAGCTCAGTAGCACAGTGCCTGCCTGGCAAGCACAAGGTCCTGAGTTTGATTCCCTGTACAAAAAAAAAAAAAAAAAAAAAAAGAAAGAAAAAAATGTTATTTCAGAGCTTGTTGCCTAGATTGGGTGTGCATGTATTCTGGTTTGGGATTTTAGAATTTTCCAGGGCAGGCTCAGGAATCTTTTCTTATCTCTGCTTTTGTACAGTAAGCCTTAGCAGAAGGGTCAGGAGCTTGACCCTGGGGTGTTACTCAGGTTCAGGTGAGCAGAGGGAAGTGGTATCATAGCCCTAACTGTACTATCTCTATTAAATGGAATGTAGCCTATGAAACTTCCAGCAGAGTTTCCCACTGGTTGAGGGAACAGTCTGTAGATCCAACTATTGTGAGTTCAGATTCTGGCTCTGTGACTTTCTGGGTGAACACTTTGACAAGTTATTTAAATTCTCTGTTTCTCAGTTTCCTTTTCTGTGGAAATGGATAACAAAAGCACCTACTTCAGGCTGGGCATGGTGGTACACACTTATAATCCCAGAATTTGGGACGCTAAGGCGGGAGGCCACCCTGAGGTACACAGCAAGTTTAAGGCCAGTGTGGAGTACATAGTGAGACCCTGTCTCAAAAAAAAAAAGAAAGAAAGGAAGGGGAAAAAAAGCATGTTACTTTAAGAATTAAGTTTTAAAAAACCCAGATGCCTAATACCTATTACCTAGTATTCTCTATTAAATGTATTCTATAACTATTAACTATATTTCTATTATAAATATAATCTAACTAGTATAGTTTTCTGACACAACATGAAGTATTACGAAGATGTACAATTCAAGGCGATGGCCTGCAAGATGGCTCCTACAGTTGTCCCTTCCCACACTTAATCAAGTTAACCTGCGTGACCCACGGGATAGTGTGGAAATGTCAGTGTGTGACATTTCAGTGTCCAGCTTGGCCTGTGTTGGGTCGCTTGCTCTGGGAGAAGTCAGCCGTGAGGTCACTAAAGCAGGCCATGTGGAGAGGCCTATGTGGAAAGGAACAGAACAAGCCCACTACCAATGACCAGCACCAAACGCCCACAAAGGGAGTGACCCACCTTGAAGTGGAACTTCAGTCCCAGTCCGGCCTTCAGTTGGCTGCAGCTCTGTCTGGCTGGTTGCACCTTCAGCCGGTTGCAGCCTCACAAGCAGCCCTGGGCCAGAACCCCCTGGTAAGCTGTTCAGGGACTCCCTCCCGCCTGCCCGCCCTTCTTTCTTTCCCTTTCTTTTCTTCCTTCCCTTCCTTCCTTTTCCCTCTCCCATCCTTCTTTTCTTCCCTTTCATTTCCTTCCCTCCCTTTCTTGTGCTATGCTGCCCAAGTTGCTCTTGAATTCCAGGGCTCCTCCCACCTTAGCCTCCTGAGTAGCTAAAACTCTGGGCACAGGCCACTCACCCAGCTGCTCACAAACTTACCCTCCCAGGAACTATATAAGATAATAAACTGGCATTGCTTTAAGCTGTTAAATTTGGGTATAGCTTATTATGTACCACATGAATATATGACTAATACATCAGGATCAACAAAATGTATTCCTTTCCCCCTTTTCTGAGCTGCTGCAGAGTAAAGCAGGACTCTGAGCATTATTAGCCTTGGAGGATTCTCTAATTAAGTGAGAGGGTCAGATTCTTTTAAAATGAATTCTCCACTGGACAAAGATATTCTTTAGGATAATAGGATGTGATAAGATAGAGCCAAAAGCCAGACTTCCCTAACTAGGTCAGTAGATGGCAGCAAACAGAAGTTAGCGAGGTACAATCAGGTGCATCTGCACCTAAAGAATTGGAGCTTTTAACAGAACAGTGGAAGACAAATCTGGAGTTTAGTGTGAGTATTGGAAATACTGGCGTTTCCTTCCCCAATAGTCATGCCATGATATGTGTGATTAATACAGGAGGCATTTTTCCACGTTAGGGGAATACAAGGAAAGCTACCCTTGAAGTTAAATTAGGAGATAGATATTTGATGGTTTGGTGAAGGGGAACTTGTGTACCACGCAAGGAAAACATTTAGAAACATTAGAGAGAATCAGTGTCTTTTATTGAATTCTCACTATGCTGAAGGACTCCAGATGCATCCTCTCAAGGCCAGCCTTTAAGGTGGAAACAATTATTATCCTCCTTTTTTTTTTTTTTTTTTTTTTTTTTTTTGCGGCACCGGGGATTGAACTCACAGCCTTGCGCCTGCCAGGGCAGGTGCTTAAGCCACTGAGCCAAACTCCCGGCCCTTATCCTCCTATTTTAAAGATGTAGAAGCTGGGCATGACGGTGCACACCTGTAATCCCAGTACTTGGGATGCTGAGGCAGGAGGATTGCCTCAAATTTGAGACCAGTTTGGGCCACAAAGTGAATTCAAGGACAGCCTGAACTAAGTGAGACTCTGTCTCAAAAAGTCAAAAAATAAAAAATAAATAAATAAAAATAAAAAGATGTAGAGACATTGAGGCTGAGAAAAATCTTGTCCAAAACACCACTTTGTGTTTGTGTATATGTTTTGCTGTTGTTGTTGTTACAACAGTGAACTACATCAGTAGGTGAAACTGTCTTTTATGTTTATAACCATGGTCAGGGATGTTAATAATGTGAGATGTGCTCATTCCTGCCAGCTAGTGTAGACTGAGGTTCCTCATGGAGTTCAGGACTAGTCCACAGTTTGGAGGTTGAGTTTGTGTGACACAGATGCTGGACATTAATGATCATCCTGCCTCCTAAGATGAGTTCAAGCTCAGCCTGGGCAACTGAGTGAGATCCTGTCTCAATATAAAAAAATGAAAAAAGAACTGGAGATACAGCTCAGTATGAAGGGCCTGGCTTCAATCCCTAGCCCTGGGAGGGGGAAGGAAGGGTTCCATGTTGCCACTTTTAACCCCTTTAGTAAGCAGTGTGGACACCGGTTGTGTAGAGGTTTCACTAGGCTGCTCTAAGCCTCTTGTGGAATGGTTGCCAGCGTGCAGTGTAATGCTGCCCATCACTTCTAAATTGGATATATCTATGAAACCGGGTTTCTAATACATTTTAGAGTCATTGAAGTGCCTAGAAGAGTACCAAGCTGGTACAATTGTTTATTGACCTTTAATTTAAATCTAATTGAAGATGTGGGACTGGACATGTAGCTCAGTGGTAAAGTGCTTGCCCAGAATGTACAAGGCCCTGATTTGATCCTTGACAAAGAAAAAGAAAAGCTGAAATATGCCTTTTTACTCACTTGTTCAATTATTTATTTGTTTGTTTGTTTGAGATGAGGTCTCAGTATGTTGCCCAGGCTGGCCTCAAATTTGTGGCAATGCTCCTGCCTCAGCCTCCTGGGTACTGGGATGACAGGCATGCACTATCACACCTGACTTGTTCAATAAATGTTTAATAAATCATATGCTGTGTCAGGTACTAAGAATACAAACAAAATGGTTTGTCCTTGTCTATAAGAAGCTTTTGGATGTGCAGGCCAGAATCTCACTTTTTTCTTTTTAGACAGGTTCTTGTTGTGTAGTTTAAGTTGGTTGAGAAATCACTGTGTAGCCCAGGCTGGTCTTGAACTTGTGGTGATCCTCCTGCCTTAGACTCCCAAGTGCTAGGACTACAGGTATGTACCACTATGGACATTTGGTTTTATACTACTTCAAAAGATGGTATAATCCTATAGTCAAATAATGCTTTGTGGGCTCTCATTATGTCTTAATTTGTTTTGTGCTATTATAGCAAAATGCCTGAGAGTGGGTAATTTATAAAGAACAGGAATGTATCCCACTCAGTTCTGGAGGCCAGGACGTCTAAGATAATGCACTATATCTGGTGTGAGTGAGAGACTCCCTGCTATGTCCTTATGTGACAGAGGGCAGAAGGACAAACAGGAACCAACTGTGTGTCCCTCCATAGCAGGAGACAAACTCATTCCCAAAAGCCCATTTTAGATGACATTTACCCACTTATGAGGGTAGTGCCTCATGACCTCAATACTTCCCTGTAGGTCCTGCCTCCTGGCCCTGTTGCACTGGTCATCAAGCTTCAACATGAATTTTTGGAGGAGACAAAACATTCAAACCATGGCATGTGTATGCAGCTAGTATGTTCAAATGGGATGTCAGGGTTCTAAGTATTTACTCTTAAACTACTGCACTAGCATTGCTAATAGTTCCTCTAGGCTCAGTGCCATTTATAAATTTGATCAATTTGTTAAAGACCTTTTCTTTAAGATCAAATTTGTTTTGATCAAATTTCAAAATACCAGCCCTGTGCTACCTGCTCCAAATCCCTGAGCATTCTTAAAATTCCTTGACAGTTGATAAATACCTTTTGTTTTACTCCTTAGCCTTAGGAAAGAACTGTGAAGCTATTGTAAGGTTAAGGTGCTTGTGGTCAGGTCCTAATTCCTGGGACCTGTAAATATTATCTCCTTGGGAAAAAAAGTATCTGTAGATGTGGTTAAATTAAGACTCTTCAGATAAGAGATTATCCACGTGGGCCTTCAATGCAATCACTGGTGTCTTTATAAGAGAGAGAAGTAGAAGTAGGTGTGGTAATATAGACCTGCAATCCCTGGGAGACTGAGGCAGAAGAATTGCAAGTTTGAGGCCATGGGCCACTTAGCAAGATGTAAGTCAAAATTAAAATATAAAACAAAATTTAATAATACCCTGTTTTGAAAAAGACTGGCGACATAGTTCAGTGCAAAGAACCTGGGTTCAGAGAGAAAGAGAGAGAGACACAGAGAGAGAGAGAGAGAGAGAGAGAGAGAGAGAGAGAGAGAGACCACCATCTCCAGAGTCAGTTTTAGAATATTTTGTTACCCTAAAAAGACACTCCATACTTTGTAGCTATCACTCTCAATTCCTCCATTATAATTTGTGTTTTGATATATATCTTTTTACTGTCAAATTCCCTTAATTTTCCTATAGTAAAACACTTCTTTTAGCGTCCAGTTTCTAATGTTGCTAAATTTCTCCCCTCTGTCCTAAGGTTGTATAAACATTCTGCTAATGTTTGGTTCACATTTGCATCTTTAATTCATATGGACTATATTAATCATTAATTTTACTGTAGCCACTGATGAAGTAGACCTTTCTTTCTTGACTAGATTTTGGGAAAAAATTTACCTTATTTAATGAAAGGAACATTTCTCTTTCAACAGACTTTGGGGAGATAAACCCTTGAGGATCAGGCCCAAAGGGCGGCAGAGCAGGAAAGAGCAGCAGCCCCTCAAAAGGCAAAGTCCATATCAGCAGGAGTGTGGTGGGCTACAGGCACATCCTGTTAGCTCACCAGCCTTTACCACATGAATTTCCTTTTTAAATAAAGAGTTGAAAATGAGACCCCCAGATGGGCGTGGTGGCACAATCTGTAATTCCAGTGCTTTGGGAAGCTGAGGCAGGAAGATTCAAAGTTTGAGTCCTGCTTGGGCAATTTAGCAAAATCCTGTCTCAAAAAATTAAAAAAAGAGTTGAGGAAGCAGCACAGTGTGAAGGCCCTGGGTTTAATCTGTTGTACTGCAAAAAATAAAAAATAAATAAATAATAAAATAAAATAGAGAGAGAGAGAAGAAAATGGGGTCTGAACAACAATGGCTAAAAATGAACTAAACCGTGCTTAGTGACATGCTTCCAAAGACCATAACGTGGACAGCGAGGAGGGGAGTAACTCCTCAGTGGAGGAACCCACAGGCAGCACCTCAGCCAGCCAGTGGAGCATCACGTGCTAGGTGGTAAGCTATGTGGACAGTACATCAGATACAATGTGATGAGGATGCCCCTTGCCTCCATCATCTTCCTCCCAGAATCACATTCCCCACTGTAACCTTGAGAAAAACATCAGACAGACTTAAATTGACGACATTCTACAAAATGCCTGATCAATACTTTTCACAACCATCAAGGCCCTCAGAAACAAGGTCTGGCAAATTGTCACAGACAGAGGAGGCTAAGGACACAGGATGACAAAGTGTAATGTATCCTGGGTGGGATTTTGAAATGGGAAAGAGACATTGGGGGAAACTAGTGAGTATTCCAGAGTGTCCTGGTCAGTTATTAGCAGTGTAATGATGCTGGTTCCTAGAAGTGACGAATGTGTCCTAATATTGATATATTAGCAATAAGGCTGGGCATGGTGGCACATGCCTACAATCCCATTCCTTGGGAGGCTGAGGCAGGAAGATCACCATGAATTTGAGGCCAGCCTCAAATACATAGCAAGACCCTGTCTCAAATGAACACAAGAAAAAACAAAAACAAAAAACTAAACAAAACAAAACGAGCAATAGGAGACACTGGGTAAGAGTATACAAAAACCCTTTGTACGCTCTTTTAACTTTTCTGGAAGCCTAAAAGCTTTTTCCCCCTCCCGTAGTATGGGGTCAACCCAAGGCCTTCGCATCTAGCTACATCTTCAGCCCTTTCAAAAATTTTTTTTATTTTAAAAGATTATGATTAAGTCACTAGATTGCCCTGTCTGGGCTTGAAGTTATGACCCTTAGCTCCCCAGAATTCTGAGACTATATATAGGCTTGTGCTGCCATGCCCAGTTTAACGGCTTCCTAAAATAAAGGGTTTACATGTAAAGGAGTGGGGTCAGGTTATTATTCCCACCCACATCCTTCCTTGAGGGAATTTTATCTAAATCAAGAAACCATCTTATCTTCAGAAATAGACTTGGTGCCTTTAAAACCTAGGGCTTCACTAGAACAAATTAGATGGGTGGTCAGGAAGGAATTTTGAGAGGTCATTTTCCCTGACCAAACCCCCCCAGCCAGCTCAGAGAATCCATCCAGAACAGTGAGTTCTGGCTGTCCTGGCCATATCATACAGCCCAGCCCAGCAAATGCAGTGGTTCCAGTTCCAAAAGTAACCTCACTGGCCTGTAAGTCCCTTTGTAGCCCAGGCTGGCTTCAAACTTGTGGGGATCACTCTGCTTCAGTACTGGGATTACAGGCATGCGATACCATGCCCAGCAGAAGGCTTATTTGTTGTTCCTAATTTGTGAGGCTTTGCTTTTTTTTTTTTTTTAACCTTTGACAGTTACTTTTGTTACTACCTCTTTTCCCCTTATTTTTTTAAATTTATTTTTTATTTTATTTTGTTCTTTTTTATTTTTGGTACTGGGAATTGAACTCATGACCTCACGCTTGCCAGGCAGGTGCTGTGCTGCTGAGCTATATCCCTGACCCCCCCACTTTAGTTTACTGATCTTGGCTTCTTGCTTTACTCAACTCTGTACAAAGTAAGGTTGATTTTTGTACCAACTAGAGATGCAGGATGGAGATATTCTCCCCACATTCCCTCCCTTGCTCAACAGGCCTGCATCTCCCTGGGTCTCAACAGAAAGGACAGGACACTATGTAGCCTCTCTCGTCCATGTGATAGAGTACCATCGGCAGCTATATTGCCAAATACAGTGGTACTTCAGTTCACAGAATTAATTCTTTCCATGATTTTGGTCACAAACTGATTTGGATGAGAACCAAATCAAATTCAATGGTTAGGTTCAATGCTGCTCTTGTGGGGAAATTTGATTCAGTTGTTTACTCTAGAAAAAACACAGAAGCTATTGAGATAAAGAAGTAAAATATATATATATTTGAGGTACTCTAGGAGACTGAAACAGAAGAATCACAAGTTCAGTCTCAGCTTGGACAAGTCAGCAACCTAGTGAGACTCTGTCTCAAAATAAAAAATAGAATAAAGGCTGGAGATTGTAGCTCAGAACAAAGACTGTGGGTTTAATCCCCAGCACAAGAGAGACAGAGATGGAGACTGAAAACAAAAATAAAGAAAAATAAATTTTAAAAAACCAACAACAATAACAAATCCACACAGCTATTGTCAGTAATTACACTGATGTATCAAATTATAGTGTGGTAGCATATGTTCTATTTTCTCAAGTGAGCAATAACATACTTTAGTTTCTGGTGTCTTCCTATGTTCCCTGACCTTCAGAAGGTACTGGTGAGGCACTAGATACTCATATACCCACACCCCAAGGAGTTCTGGGCAGCTGTTATGCTGCACGGTAGATGAAAGCGAGCAGCATGAACCTTAATTCTAAGGCTGAACAGGAATCCAGTGACCAAAATGAAGCTAGAACTTTGCTTTTCCTACAGTGTTAAATTACTAGACTCATCAAAACCTCCTAAGATCCTACACCCTTAGGGACTGGACTTGTGGCTTTTTCCAGGAAGAATTTAGGTTTGCCTTGATTGGATGCTCAGAAGCTGTTGAATGAGTAAAACTGGAAGATGACAACATCACGAGATGCTGACCCAGAGTAATTAAGGTAGTACTTAGTAGGTCATTAGTACTTCTGCACCCCATGCCCTGGAGACATGGTGCAGAAAGAATCTTCATGCTTAGTCAGGATAATCAGTCTTGATTTTGGAGAATCAAGTGTTTCATCAATTCCCATTTATTGGCATAGGTTCAAATCCCCATGCGTGGTGGGTGCAGCTTCCTAAGCTTCCATTTTCTGTGTATGTGTTGGTGACAGTGCTCTACTTGCTATGTCACAGGACAGACCATGTCTCAGGCCCTGCCAGTCAGAGACTCCTGAAGTGCCAGCATAACTAATGACCTCATGTGTGGTAGCTGGGCCAGTGTGGGAAGCCCTACCTGTAGCAAGCCACCTCACTTGGATCTATAATTAGGAAATGGAGTATAATTTTGCTGCTCTGCCCACAGCTCTATTTTGCTCTTCTGCCCACAGACCATGCAGAATGTCAAGGCCTTGTGCCCTGTGCACTCACCATCTGTCTAGTGAAACCCATCTGTGCCCTCCTGCACTTATCACCTGCCTTACAAAACCCAGGTGGGATGAGTAGAGAAGGCCTGGCCTTCGCTCCCACAGTGGCAGAAGCTGGGCAAGGATCTGGGGAGCTCGGTGGAATCCAGATGCCTCTTCTACCTCAGGAACCAGTTTTCATCTTCCTGGAGTCCACACTGTCCCTTTTGAGGACGCATGTTACAGAAGGGCGCTACTTTCGCTTGTGCAGCCCACAGGTAAATCCTCCTCTTAGACCTTTTCCTTCCTGTGTTCAGTTACAAATCGCAGGGATCCCTTTAAACTTACCGAGACTGTAGATATGTTTATTTTTTACCTAAGTCTGGAGTTAGTTGCAGAAACTCAATGATGTCTTTAAAGACTCAGGTTTTTTCCTTCTGTACTCAGCTCTCCTCAGGATTCTAGGAATGTCTCTGCTCAGGGCCACATGATGACTCGGCAGCTCCAGAAATCAGTCTGCTTGTGACTGTATCTGAAAGGAAGGGAGAGAGGAAGAGTGAGGAGCAATGAGCTGGCCGTGGTGGCACATACCTGTAATCCCAGCACTTGGCAGGCTGAAGCAGGAGCATCACCGAGAGTTCGAGGGCAGCCTAGGCTATATGGTAAGTTCAAGGCCAGCTTGAACTGCATAGTGTGACTCCATCTTAAAAGCAAAAACAAAAAATAAAACAATAGAAAGTGAAATGGCAATAACTGGTAAGCAGCTAATAGTGGTTGACACTTCCTTTTTGCTTCTCTGTTCCTTTAGGCTTTATCTCTCAGTGCATGGGTTTGCACCCAGAGCCTTGCACATGTCACACATACACTCCACCACTGAGCAGCACCCCTGGCTGCCTGGCTTCATCTAAACCCACAAGTGCATCAGTGTGTATCCAAGTGGGAGGGCAGTAGCTGGTTAACTTCAGGCAAGTAACTTACTATCTCTGGATCTTGGCTTCTTCATTTATGAAGTGAGTCATCAACTACCTAGATGCTTGATGATTTTTTATGTCCACTTTTTTTTTCTTTCATGGTACTGAGATTGAATGCAGGGCCTCATGCGCGGTAGGCAAGCACTTTGCCACCAAGCCGCATCTCCAGCCCTGCACACTTACAAATTATAAATGTGCTACTTAATGAATTTTTACAAAGAACCACCTCCCAGTTCAAAGAAGCAGTACCCTAAGAATTCCCTACAAAAGTAGCAATATTCCAACTTCTAGGACTACACAGTAGTTTTGACTGCTTTTTATTTTATATAAATGGAATCATATGGTAGATATTATTTTGTTCTTTTCTTTCTTTCTTTCTTTCTTTCATTCTTTTTTTGGCACCAGGAATTGAACTCATGACCTTGCACTTACCAGTCAGGTGCTGTGTCACTGAGCTAAATCCCTGGCCCCAAAGAAGACAGGTTTTGAAATTTATCTTAGATGACCACAGATACCAATTTTGTTGCTTACTAACTGCATTAATACAGAGTTTCTTTACCATTATGCCTCGTTTACTCCTTTTTTTAATACCAGAAATATATTTGCTTTCTTTCATCCAGCATTGTATTTGTGAGATTCATTCACCATGTGTTCCTTCATTCTCACTACTATTTAATATTTCATTGTGCCAGAGCCAGGTGTGATGGTACACGCCTGTAATCCCTATATTTGGGAAGCTGAGACATGAGTATTACCAGGAGCTCAAAGCCAACCTGGGGGCTACACAGTGAGTTCAAGGCCACGTTGAACTACATGGTGAGACCCTGTCTCAAAAACAAAATGAAACAAAAAACAACAAAAAAATTCTGTATGTCAATATGCCACATTTATTTATGCATTTATATTGCTGATAAGTCATGGGTTGTTATTCCTTTTGGTTCCTTCTTGTGGCAAATATACATATGCATTTCTGCTGGTTCTGGGAGAGGCACTGCTGGATCAGATGAATGATGCCTTTTCTCAGGAATGAACCAAACTCCATCACAGTGTGCATAGTCAGTCAGTAGGTTTTCACCCTAACCAAAGACTCCCTGCTAATGAGACTCAATGCCAAATTTTCAGTACTTGAAACATCTCCAGCCAAGTCTGTGATGGCTACACACTCATTTCCATGCCCCACACATCAGAGCTACTTGTGAAGAAAATCAGGTAAATGTATCCTTGAGCGATGGCAGAAAACTACATTTCTATAGCGAGATGGAGCCCAGTTACAAGGAACTTGCAAATCAGGCCAAAGAAGTCTGGGCTCTTAATCAGTTTCCTGTTTCTGAGACACAACACCTGACACCCATAATTTGAAAGAGGAGGCATTTATTTTGGCTCATATTATTTTCTCATGTTTAACTTTTTTTTTTTTTTTTGGTACTGAGAATCGAACTCATGACCTCGTGCTTGCCAGGCAGGTACTGTGCTGCTGAGCTATATCCCTTGCCCCTCATGCTTAACTTTTATTAATTGGAAACATATTTTTAAAGAGAACAGTATAATGAACCCCCACATACCCATCCCCCTGGCTAACTTCTCATTACATTTATTATATTTTCACTATACCCCTCCCTCTTTATTCTGGAGCAAATTTAAGAACTGGAAGGAATGGAACTTTTTGGAGCAAATTTAAGAATTGGAAGGAATGGAATTTTTTGCTTGCCATAGTCTGTTCCCCATCTTGAACAGTCATCCTATAAACTGTGCATTGGTCACTGGTTTGGTCTTTTTTAGGTCTATTTATTTATTTTTTGAGACAGAGTTTCACTGTGTAGTCCAGTCTGGCCTCAAACTCATGGTGATCCTCCTGTCTCAGCTCCCAAGTGCTGGGATTACAGGTGTATACCACCATGCCCAGCTGCTGTCTCCCTCTTTTCTGTTATTTATCTTTTCTTTTGCTCTTTATTTATATTTTGGATTTCTTATATAAGAGAACCATGTGATATTTAAGCATATGTGTCTAATTTATTTCACTTAAGATTAAGTGCACCCATTTTGGCTCATGGTTTTTGAGGATTTAGTTCATAGTCAGCCAGCTGTAAAGGAGGAAGGGCATGCTGGGAAGGTCTGGTGGAGGACAGTTGCTCCTGTCATGGTGGCCAGGAAGCAGAGTGAAAGGGAGGAAGACACACCCTTCCAGATCATGCCCGCAGTGATCACTTCTAACGAGGCCCCACCTCCTAATAGCAAGTCAGCTACAAATTCATCAAGTAAGCACCCCAGGATCTAACCTTTTTTTTTTTTTTTGAGACAGAGTCTCACTATGTAGCTCAGGATGGCCTCAAACTCACAACAATCTGCTTGCCTTAGCCCTCCAAGTGCTAGGATTACAGGCATGCGCCACCACTACCTGCAAAATTTAAATATATTTTAGCCTGTCCCCTAGAAGCAGAATCTCCTGGGTGAGCTCTGGAAATAAGTGTTTTAATAAGCTCACAGGAGTCCAGGGAACCAACAAGTGTGAGATTCATGACTGTGTTCATTCTTCACTGCATAAAGGGCTCCATGCCTCGGGGTGTGGTGTGTGTGTGTGGGTCAGGAGCCTTTTGATATGGAAAAATAAAATGATGCTATTGTTTACCCACAAACCCCTTTGCTGGTTCTGGGGCAAGTTCCAATTTCTTGTTTGTGAAACTCTTCAGATCCTGGCCTCAAGTGGAACTTGCTTCTGTCCTGGGACATCATTGGAGGAATTAAATGGTCCACACAATTTTGCCTCTGTTGGGGATTGCACCCTGTCAGTTGTCCCCCTTGTCTGAGATAGCCCTTTGTGGCTTGCTACATGACACTTTGAATGCTCTCTGAAACCCTTCTTTGTCTGCACCAGCAGCCCACTTCAGAAGTGGTGGTGTTATTCTGAGGCAGGGTTTGGGGTGCCATAAAGAATAAAGCCATGATTGTGTTAAAAATCAGAAGAGGATAAGCAGCTAACATAAACATGAAGAAGGCCTGAGCACACACTGTACCAGGGGTGGGACAGGAAGCTGCTTCCTTGGCCTGTTCTGAGTATGCATGTGCAGCCTGACAGGCTTGCCGCTGAGCCTCCCAGGGTTTCCGTTTGTCTGGCAAACTCACAGAACTCTGGGACCATTGCCCCATCTTCCTGAGGGGTACCAGGCTGTGTCTACCATTCCTTGTGAATGGGGAAGGTCCCACTAATGTTTTTGGGTTCTGGTGGCACTGGGGACTACCCCCATCTCACACATACATCCAAATCTTCCTCAGAGCTCAGCCTTAGAAATCTGAGCTCCCTCCATAAATTGGAAAGGACCTTACAGTCTTCTGCTCTGACAGAGAAACTTTGCATTCTCTCTTCACCACCATATTGCTTTAGACACTTTTAGTAGAAGTGTAGCTGTGTGTTCTGAGGCACTTACGTTGTTTCAGTGACAGTTTCCCACCACAAGGAATATTGAAATGCAACAGGAAATAGTGAATGTGAATAGCCAGGCCTTGGCTAAATTTAAATGGTGGAAACTTTCTACCAAAATATTTTTCCTAAAAGTTCACTTTATTTAGTTTTGATGACTACCCACTGGATCATTGTGGTAAGATGCCACTGACCAACAAGGAAATTGGAAAATAAATAAAGGAACTCTAGTTCTTTTTTTTTTTTTTTCCCTTTCTTTTTTGTGGATGGAAACAGAAAACCAATGCTCTTGACCCAAACTGAGCAAATAGTTTGGGGTATAGCGTATTCAGTTATTAAAACTCTATGACTGGGGCCAGGCATAGTGACACACGCCTGTCATCCCAGCACTTGGGAGGCCGAGGCAAGATTGGTATGGGCTCAAAGTCAGCCTGGGCTACAGAGTGAGTTCAAGGCCAGTCAGAACTATATAGCAAGACCCTGTCTCAAACCCAACCCAACACAACCTAGCCCAATCCCCCCCCCTCAAAAAAAAGATTTAAAAAAATTCTATGACTGTTATTTTTTAAGGATAGTACAGTCAGTTGTGGTGGAGCACAACTGTAAGCCTAGCACTTGGAAGGCTGAGGTAGGAGGACTGCAAATTCAAGGGCAGCCTGGGCTACACGATTAGTTCAAGGCCAATGTGGATTGTATAGCAAGACCCTGTCAAAAAAACTAAAACAACAACAACAACAACAACAAAACAAAAAAAAAAACAAGAAACAAGGACAACAAAAAAGAGTAGAAAAAACCTGAGGGAAAAGGAAAGAAATATTAACATTTAGGGAGCACTTTTATTTTTTTAAATTCTGAGAATTTTGTACCAGGGTCTTCACTAAGCTACATTCCTAGACCTTTTAAAAAATTTATTAATTTATTTTTAAAATTTTGATATAGTCTTGTTAAATTGTTCAGGTTGAGTTTGAACTTTTTTTTATTAATTAAGTTTTTTGGTACATTTTAGGTACATATAATAATCACATTCATCATAGTGAATTTGTACCTGTACATGTAACTTGATTCTTTTTTCCCCCATTTCCCTATCCTTCTTTTAACCCCTCTTTCCCTCCTTATTTACAAAAGTTTGTTTCTATTTTTTCCTTTCTTTTCTCATTTTTTTCTTTTCCCTTCCTTCCTTTCTTCCTCCTCACTTCCTGTGGGGAGCCACCCTCAGAGATGTACTTTTGCCGTGAGGCCTGCATGTAGGAGCTGAGGCCTGAGCTAGATTGCCCCGCCTGTCGAGTGAGCCAAGGTGGCGCTCGTTTCCTGTTACAACCCTGCTGTAGATGATCTCTGCCCAGTTACTAATGACACCAACCAATGATAATGTACCCCCCGAGATGATCTGATTGGAGGATGTAATGGTACTTATTTGGGTTCCCGCCCTGCGCGGCGGGAGAAGCACGGAAGGAGCCGTCATGGACGGACGCGTGTGAGGCTTCTCGGGCGTACCTCTCCGGGGACGATTAAAGCTTGCCTACTGCTGCACTGAGTCGTGTGTTTTCCTGCCGGCCGGGACAAGCGCGCGACAATTGGTGGCCCGTACGGGGACTTGATCAACCCTCGTACTGTGGCGCGGTGGGCGGCATCAAGCCCCGGATCCAGGTACGTGTTTCCAGGTGAGGAACTGGGTTCACCTGGGGCCCTGGGTGGACGCACCTTCAGGGAAAAGTTTAAACGCCTAAATAAAACCAAGAGAGGGCGGGTTACCATTTATTGATTTTCAGCATGGGGAACTCTGAAAGTGCCCCTCTTGCGCTGTCGCTGCGCGAGTTGCTGGTCGCCTTTGC